>RDRW01000401.1:0-117470 GCA_007896445.1 Puccinia hordei | reverse complement strand
AGAAGTGTATGGTTTGGTTTGAGCAGTGATGAGGGTGATGTTTTCAGGAAGCTTGAATGTGTTGGTTGAATCACACTCATGATCCTCAACAATCATATTGTGGAGGATCAAACAAGTCCTCATAATCAAGACCATGTCTTCTGGGCTCCAAAACCAAGCTGGTATTTTTACAATAGCCCGGCGGGCTTGTAGAACACCAAAGTGTTGAGTTTTCATTCTTCTGTTCCTCCCAAAAATCACTACTTGTCAATCCTTTAAATATAATTTCTGTGATCAACTTGAATTAGACTAGAATGCAGCTTTTTATACTAAGTTTTTTGTATTTACAACTCTTAGTTCTAATGTTTGTTTGTTCTTTTTTCTGATTCACTTTCTGATTATTAAAAACTGATTACTAGAATTAACGCCTCTTAGTATTTGTGGTTTTTGTAATATGTTTTTTCTTGATTAATATACTAGCTTGACTAAAAGAGACTGAGAGGCCTGACTAGTTATTTCTTCCAAGTACTCATATTATACTCCTCTCAGTTTTTATTCAAATTACTCCTTATTCATTTTCATTTCTCAAACCACAAATTAACCACTTGTAACTAGTCTATAAAAGCATAGCCTAGTCCAAGCAATAACAATTATCTGTTCTCCTCAAAAATCCAAGTCCCCTTCTTTTGAGTTACCCCAGAGTCTGTTCAAAAATCCCCTTCCTTTTTTCATTTTGCCAAAAATCTAACACAAAGGCCCTCTCAATCTCTTTCCCGAACAATTCTTGCAGCTTTTGGAAGTGTTGAGAGGGTGCATCCTGAGAGAATGACTTGGCTTTGATGAGAGTTCACCATTGTGGGTATATTATTTCAACAAGGTAATAAGTGTGTTTGTATTTGCAGCCACATACTTCAAAAGAAGCATACCAGCTAGTCCCAGCAATGCAACCTTCAAATAAGGTGGAACAATCTAGCACATTGATTTTGTTCAATGCCCCAGACGTACAAAAGAAGAAGTGCAAAAGCCAAAGTTTTTTGTCAGCCACAGCTTCTAAGAAAACAACTGGCCTCTTCTTTTTTCCTTTGTACTGGCCGGCCATTGCACTAGGGCAGTTCTTCCATGCCCAGTGCATGAAGTCCAGGCTACCAATACAGCCTGGGAAACCTTGAATGTTATTGAAATCAAGCATCCTAGTCAATTCTTCAGGCCCAGGATTCAAAAGATAATGAGTGCTGTAGAGTGAGTTGATTGAACCACAAAACTCTTTCAGATATTTTTGGGAAGTAGCTTCTCCAATGCAACAATATTTGTCAGTGGCATCCATGGCAAAGCCGTAGGCAAGTTTTCAAATAGAACAGGTGATTTTATGAAGGCTTGACAACCCCCATTTGCCAGTATAGTCCTAGTTCAAAGGTAAAAATTGTCAGCTTAAATATGATGAATCAAAAAAAAAACAGAAACACATTACAGGTTTTTGAACAAAATGAGGGCAAATAGACTCCACATGGGCCACAATCTTCTCATTTGGAATTGTCTTTCAAAATCTTGGTCATTGTAGATTGAATTTTCTTTGAATTAGTCATTTGCTAGTTCCTTGTTACCTTGCAAGTGATTCCTTTCCTTGTTTGGGGGGGAAGTAATTGGGTCTTGGGCTTCATTTCATCTTTGTTGCTGAATTCATCTAGGGAGTTGGTTTCATCCTCTTCTTCCTCCTCCTCCGTTTCAGATCCAAATATGTCCTCCATGAGATGGTGGCGCTTGGCGGTGAAGTTGATAATTTTTGGCTGAGCTAGCCAATTTGGCTTGCAGTTTAGCCAAAATGTGGTGAAAATGGCCGCAGCTTGTTAGCTGAGCCTTAATCTGAAACTTAGCCAATAAAGATGCTCTAATGAGCACCATACTTCAAGATAAATGATGCGGCTGGGGGTTTGGGCTGACAACCTGCTGCAGTTGGAGTACAATCAGTCTCCCGACCCAGAGCCCGGTTTATGGATCCAAGCCGGGGGAAGGTTGGTCCAATAACTGCAGAACATTAAACTACACCATGTGCACACTTCTTTGACAGGTTTTTTGTCTTCAAGACAAGAAAAGCCAACTTGAGGACAGAAATGTTAGAATTTCAGAGCCTATGTTCATCTTTTACCCCTCTGATACTCTCCTGTGACATCCCCTCTGTGACATTTACCCTCTCATTCCCTTTCCTATTCTTCTCACTCTTTCCTTCTTTCATTCCCTCACTTCTTCACTTCACTCAACCTCTCCCACCATTCAACTTCCCCTTTCCTCATCAAACCTCTCTAACATCAAGCTTCAACTTTCAACTCAACTACTCAACTTCCCTATCTTCCATATATTTACCTTTCCATACTTTCCTTCCTACACCACTGGTTCATCAAGGCGCTTCCAAGTTGTTCTTCTAGGCGCCCGGAAGGCGTCAAAATCCTATTCAGTAGCATAGGATTTTGTCCGCCAGGTGTGTTTTGAGGCGTCACCCAGGCACCCGGAAGGTAACTCCTTGACTTCAAGTGAGAACCAAAGCTGCCTGGAAGAAAACTCCCCAGGCGGCTTTCAAATTTTGTGGATCTGCCTTTATGACAACTGAAAGCCACCCTGGGAATTCTTGAAAAAAGAGCAGGGTCAAACCGCAGAGCAGCAAAAAAGGGCTAACAGATCTACTGACCGCTAGGAGGCAGAGAATGCTCAACAGGGTAGACTGAATTTTAAAAATATATCCATAGTGGCTGATGGGGTTTTTGATGAAAGGACTACACCTCAACAGTCCTTTTACAACCAACTCCTCCAGTGAAGATGGGCAAGTGAGCGCATTGGTGATTGGGAAATTGAGCCCATCAACTCCTTGCTCCTCCTCCTGCTCACTGGAGCTCTATGGGAGGAGCAGCAAGATGGGACTTGTCCCCAACTCTTGAAAACCTTTTGGATGACGGCCTGGGAACCACTTTGGGTTTCCAAGCCGTCATGGGAACCTGTTGTGGCTTTTCAGAAAACTTGAAAACCAAAATTGGTTTTCAAGTAGTCCAAAGTCATTCTCAGGTTGTCCTGAGAACCCTTGTGGTTCTTGAGATGGCTCAAAAACACACCAACATCCTCAGAACAGCTTGAAACCATTCCAAAAGTCCTGGGAGCGCCACCAAGGTGTCCAAGATCTCAAAAGAATAGGAATTTGTTTCCCAGAAGTTTCTTTTGAAATAGGGGTGCACCCATGGTGTATCCAATCCTTCTTCTATCAAATCCTATAAAACTAAACACTCTTCATTCTTCCTGGTGCAATCTCTTTTCATAATCCTCTATTCAATCTCAAAATACTAACAACTATTTTCTTTTAGTCTTGTCTTTCTTCTCAATCTTCATCTTCCCTCCTATCATTCAGACTCCCTAGGTCATGATTTCTTTGGAGGTATGCCATTGTGGAATGTTCCAAAGAGGTTTCTCTGTGATTTGATAGAACTTCAACATATATGGAAGTATTTCCAATAAAATAATCATGTTCTGATCTGGATTCAACAATCATGTTGAGTAAAATAACACAAAAGGTCACTATTCTTTTGAAATCTTCTGTATTTGGCAAGGCTGTTTGATGATTCCCCATCTTGCTTGAAATATCCCAAATGCTCTCTCAATGTGTTTTCTAGCTGCTTCTTGAAGCAGAGGGGTGTGTAAATATTTGAGCTAGATCCCTAGCTAAGTTTACTCATTTTTACACTGTTGGAGGAACAGATCACTAGGGATATGCAAGTGAATCTTGACCACCTCTTTACTATTTATTTCATGTTGAAGAATTGTGGTGGTCTACATAGCACCACAGCTGAAATCATAGCACTACTGCATAAATAAATTCACTAGTTGATATGGTTACATCTATATATACTATACAACACCAAATGCATCAACTAATCTATCCAAAAAATCAAGCAAAAACCAGAATGACCTACCAAATGTTGTTGACATATGCATAGAATTTTGAAAAAATAGCCCAGATGTGCAAACCAATTTGCACTGAGGTCAGCCTGTCCAGATGAGGCAGGAGAAGTGGTGCAGAGGGGAATAGTAGGAGTATCAGTAAGAAACAGCTTAGAAAGGGATACACCAATGTGGACGTTCCCAAGAATCCCTTGGCTTTGTCTTATACGGCCATTGACTTGCCTGTTCCGAATTTTCCTGCTTCTTCTTCATCTGATTTTCCTCCTTTCACTCCTGTCAACTCTCATGATGTCAATGTTTTTACACAATCCAAACCGTGTTCGACAAACGTTTTTGATTTTTTGGTAAACTCCGGTCCTAAAGTTTCTCTGCCTGCTTCCTCCTCTCATCACTCCTCAGTTCCGATTCAACCTAGTTTTTGTGCTGTCAAATCTAAAATAATTGAAAGCTCAAGTCTATTCAAGGAACCTATTCCTTCCAGTACCGACAGGATTTGGTGTTTTGACTCCCTCACCAATAATGAGAAGAAGCTGTTATTCTGGCATCGTGTTTTTGGCCACGCTGGCCTTAGAGTAATCCGTCGACTCATAAAAGGAAACCTTGGACTGGGATTGCCAAAAGAATTACCAGCTGGTTCAATTCATTGTCCGGTGTGCATGATTAACAAAAGCACCAAAGTAAATCCACTTGGGCCCTCGGATAGACCTGTAAAGAAGATGGATATTTGGGCTGCTGATCTTGTGGGACCGTTTCAAGTGACGGCAATAGACGGCGGCAATTATCTGTTAACCATGCGCGATGTTGCAACAGGTTACTCATATGTGAAAGTGTTAAAAGCGAAATCGGACACAAGTGCAGCTATCATTGCCTTCATAAGAAAGATGGAACGAACTACTGGTTTAACAGTAAAGGTCTTGAGAAGCGATAACGGTGGCGAGTTTGCAAACAAATTGCTAGAAGATTTCCTGAACAAGAAAGGGATCCATACAGAACGTGCTCTTCCTTACCATCATTATCAAAACGGTATGGTTGAGCGTTTCAATCGTACGATACAAGATATGGGTCGCACTGTTCTCTTTGACAGCAACCTACCAAACACCTTCTGGAATTTTGATTTCTTATGGGCCAACCATGTTTTAAATCGTATCCCTAACAAGTCAAGTGGGAAGTTTACTCCGTATGAGGCTCTGCTTGGACTACGTCCGCAGTATGATTTGTTTAGGGCTTTTGGAAGTTTTGCATATGTTCATATTCCTCCCGAAAGACAAAAAAAGCTCGACGCGAGAGCTGTTAAATGTCAAGTTGTTGGCCACCTTGAAACAAGCAAGGGGTGGTTGTTTTGGTTGCCTGAAGAAAAGCGGTTTTTAGCTTCTGCAATGGCTCATTTTGTCGACAATGACCATACGCATTTTGTGAATGTAGAAAAGACCGGTGTGGATCGGGCTACAAACTCTAATGTTTCATCACCCAAACTTTCTTTGGATTATGTTATGAATCTTATGGAACTTGGTGATTTCAGCAAAGAATTTGAATTCCATAACCAGGAAATGATAATTGACAAGATATTAGAACTGTGTCATTTCTATTCCATATCGGTACCTAAGACGTTCAAGCAGGCTATGAACTCACCTGACAAAGAAGCTTGGTCCAAGGCCATCGCGGTGGAATTATCAAACTTGGAACAAATGCGTGTCTGGCTAGTTCAACTCCGTCCCACGGATAAGAAGCCCCTGCATGGGCGTTGGGTATTTGCTGTGAAACCCAACCTTGATGGATCAGGTGTGCAGTTCAAGGCAAGATTTCTAGCCAAGGGTTTTACTCAGATTGCGGGTACCAATTTTCTAGAGACTTTTTCACCGACTGCAACATTTGTTGCACTGCGCCTACTTCTAACAGTTGCGGCTGCCAACAACTGGGCCGTTCATAGTTTTGATTTTGTGGCCGCCTATTTGAATTCCCCCATTGATCAAGAGGTGTGGGTAGAACCGCCAGAGGGAATGACAGTCCCACCTGGCCACGCTTTACTTCTGAAGAAGGCATTGTATGGAACTCGCCAGGCGGCCCGATGTTGGTGGCTCCATCTTTGGGCTATCTTAGGAGATTTGGGTTATATACCGTCCCAGTATGATAATTCTCTTTACATTCTCAAACACCCATCGGAACATGGGGTAATATGGCTCCACGTTGATGATGGAGTGGTGACGGCGTCTGATGTAAATTTCCTTCGACAGCTAGAAAAAGACCTTAGTTCAGTTCTGAAAATCAAGTGGTCGGAAAAGCTGAGCTCCATCGTAGGACTTAATGTTGAAAGATCAAACAAAGGATTTACTTTATCTCAGAATGAACTAATCAAAAGTTTACTTGACAGTGAGTGGGATGGTGTATCGTTATGTAAAACACCTTTACCTGCAAACTATAATGCAGTTACGGATCAGGATGGTGATCAGTCAAAATCCGGCAAGTACTTATCTGTTATTGGAACTCTAAGCTATCTGGCAGTGGGCTCGCGTCCAGATAAATGCTTTGCAGTTAATTATCTGGCGAGGTTTGCTGCAAAACCAGGAATTGCACATTGGAAAGGTCTGAAGCACCTGGTGAATTACATAGCTAACACTTCCAACAAGAAACTTTGTCTGTTCCCTTCTAGTGACAATCGTCCTTTGAAAACCTATTGCGATGCGTCTTGGGGAGGTGAATTCTCCCGGTCATCTTACGGAATCATCATCTCTTTTCTTAATTGTCCGGTGTTGTGGGTAGCCCGTAGACAACCGGCAGTTGCGTCGTCTACTTGTCATGCCGAGTATCTGGCTTTGGGAGTAGCAACTCGTCAAACGTTGTGGGTAAGACACTTATTACGGGATGTTCTAAAAACGGATTTCGTTGGCCACCTCCACTGTGATAATCAGTCTGCAATTAAGGTATCAACTGACGATGTGTCGAATAAGAGAACAAGACACTCCGATAGGGATTTTTACATTACTAACGAAGCTCTTTTTCAGAAAAAGACGTGTCTACATTGGGTAAATACTAAGGAGCAGGTGGCTGACATTTTCACTAAAAGTCTTGGTTTTGATGTTTTTGACAGACTGTGCGCGAAGGTTTTAGGGGAGTGTTGATTGTCATTTTTTTTTCTTTCAATTTGTCTCTGTTATCAGTTGTACGTAGAGTAGCATCTGCGGCGAGAGGGGTGTTGTGACATAGATGTCACAGACATTTCCCTAGACTCGCCGCAGCATGCTCCACCCTCTCATCCCGAGCCAAGCCGGGACGAGAGGGATTACTCATGCAATCTACGTGTCTACTAGCTCTGTGTTCCTATAGGGTTGGAGGTAGCCGTGAGAGCTTAGGTAGGGGGTAGTGAGGGATTGGAGTCTGAGAGTGATGTGATTTTAATGGGAGTGAAGGAGGTGATAGATATAGATGATAGAAAGGTTTCAGGAGTGGGCAAGATCAAACTAAATATTTTAAATTGAATCAGCAGTTTGCACGAATAAGTACACTGGAATGGCAAAGTTGGGTGAGGATTATCACTTGGGTGCTACACATCAAGCCAGATCAAACAACGAACTCATGAATGCCCCAACACATGGACCTAGCTCAGAGCACATACCGGTCCCTCGTCAAGTCGCCGTGGCGGTCGCTTACCAATTGATCACCGCTCACAACGGACCTTCTCGGCTCGAATATCTTCTCGTGTCGTCTCGTAAACGCTTTGGCTCTTGGGTCCTTCCTAAAGGCGGCGTTGAAGAGGATGAGGTCTCTAACCATGGACTGGCAGCTCTGAGAGAGGCTTGGGAGGAAGGTATTGAGTTCCACATCCCCTGTCATTACTTTTTCTCCATTTATCGATTAACCTCTATACTCAATTCACCGATTGATGGTAGGGGGAATACGTGGCGAACTGGTCCACCAACTCCACAGATCAGCCGATCAGAAATCACATCCAGCCGCCCAGAAGTTGAAGACTTTTATCCCGAGGGCGGTATACAGCTTCTGGTTAATCAAGGTCGATCAAGCTCAAGTGGGTATATCCAGTTCCTGGCCAGAACAACACGAACGAGATCGCAGATGGGTGGGACGTGAGCAGGCTATCGAACTCGTCCGCTGGCGACAAGATGGGGCTGTCGATGCTCTGTTGAAGGTCGATGAACCTCTCTTGCTTGGTCATAGTACCTACCACCCTTGATCTCGCTCATCCACAGCATAGATCAATATCCATGTATATGACAAACCCAAGCGCCTCTGTCATTGGGGGGGGGGATGTTTCAGCAGTAGAAGAAAACGATCGTTGGACTTTGTTCTGAATGATTATCTAAATCTGTGAGCAGCACAGCTTTCACACCCAGCATGCTATGAAGGAAGAAGAATTATGGTCATGCGTTTCGAGGCAAACCATGCGGTAATTTAACCAAATTCTCCCTTGACACTGGTGAGGGGACGTAACCGGACCCTGGTCAATGCTGAAACTTCACACCAGTCCCTCCCAGGGAGGTTATTAGCTCAAAATTGAAGGGGAAGCAAATATTCCACTTGTAGAAATTGTTACTGGTGGTTATGCGTCGCTCTTTTCATAACTTAGCCTCCAGCCATTCCTCAGTTTCAGTCTTCACAAACACGAGTTTTACATCACAACTGTTCTTATTCATCACCTGCCACTTGTTTTAAGTGATTTTGTTATCGGAAGGCCAGTGGCCAAGCCTCATAGAAAACCATAAAGACTAAAAGACAATCAGGTTTATTATTATTAAAATGATCATAATAAGAGGATTACATAACTTTCTGTAAAAGTTTATGCGTCGGTTTTTATATCATTAATGTATTGATAAATCGTTTCGACCTTTGTTAAAGTTTTTCGAATCTGAATTGGTTAGACAATAAAAAAAAAAAACTCCGCACATGTGAGTATCTGGATGGCAGAGTAACATGGCGAGTCGAGAGAGGGATAAGGAAGAAGGGTACGAACTGTTTCATCCCATACGAAAAGTGAAGGAGCGATGGCGACCAACTGATCCTTTTCGCTGGCGTTGAGGTTTTGATTTTCGATACTGCTAGCAGCCGCGGCGACATTACTAACGACGACATCTTCCTCGGAAGAGTCGGACAGATTTTTGAAAGAGATCAACTTTTCGACTTGGTCTATCGACGCTTTGAGTCGGTTTTCTTGGATCATCGTCCGGGCCATGATCTCGACCGCGGTCGAAGTAAGTCCAACCAGATTACCTAATCCTTTAAACCTGATCTGATTATAAATCCTCGAGACTGATAATAAGTTATGTTGCATCACCGCTCGATCAAAGACATTCTCTGGGCCTTTCTTCAATCTCCTTCTTTCTCCTGATTCGCCCATCATCCGCTCGTCATCTTCCTCTTCATCATCATCTGAAACTTCCAAGATCTTTGGTAATTTCGCTAACTGATGAGCTTTCAACCGCTTCTCAAATTCGACCATTTCATGATCTCGAATGATCTGTCCCAAGACCATCTTCGATAGAATCTTATAATCCAATAAGTTCACACTCCTTTCGTCTCGGAATAAGCTCGTCAAAAGTCTTGTCCTGTTCGGGCCGGCTGGGGCTAAGACTCCACATACGACCGCTGCTGACAGACAACTTTCTCTTTCTTCTTCGTCCAAGTTGGCTGTAAAACTGATCTCGTGGTACTTTTTGCTCGCCTCTTCAAACTTCCTCTTTGAATCTAAAATTCTCGCTTGTGATAACTTGAATGCCAGAATGGTCGCCTGAGTGAAAGATTTTGTTTTGGTTCAGCAAAATGTTGTAGCATTTTTTCACAATGCAAAAAAAAAGAAGAAAAAAAAACCCCAGTGGGCAAATAGCTTATTAGCCCTTCCTCCCCATATACCCAATAGTCATGGACACAGCGTTATAATTACTTTAAATGGTAGGCCAGTTGTTTGTATGACTAACTTCATCTTTGGACTCGGGAATCAATAAACTAGCTCGATTCAAGTAACTTTCAGCATTGGTCGCATTGTCATCTTCCAACAGTAATCTGACGATCCTAATGTATGTGTTCAGCCTGTATTGATCGGAAACGGTGCTGATTTGGGGAAGAAAAGAGATAAATAATAAGAATCAGCTCGGATGGATGCGTTTAATTTCATATTAGTCCTGCTCACCGGTGAGTCCCATCAAGAGGTATTCCTTGTAGGGCTCTAGCCGCCTCACTCCAATCTTCCTGTTCCTCCAACAAGGAAGCCAAAGATTCTCTCAAACTCGAAATTTGTTCCTCGAACCTCACCGTCCTTCCGCACAAGTCAGGTTGGGCCAGGACGGAGTCGAGCAAGTTGCGTTTGAACTCAATCTGATCGTTTCCTTTGAGTTCACTCTCGACTAGACCCACGAGTTCCGAGAGGACCGTCTTGGAGATCATCAGGCCGATGACATCTTGGACGATGTTCGAGACGAATTGGACGATCGAGTTAACGCTCTCCTGAGTTTTCGGTTGTCCAAATAAGTTCCTGAGTAGGTCTGAGTATGCCTTCGATTTAGCTTGTTGAGGTAGCTGGTTGATTTCGTGGAATTGGTTGTTCATCCGGGTCGTCGGATCCATCGTGGTTTGTCGAAACAGTCTTTCCAGAATTCTTCTTGATTGGGTTCGACGCGTGGAGTTGCACCGGGGACCACCCGGTGGAAGGGCCGGCCAATTGATCACTCTCTCTCTAATCCGGACTCACGTCCAAAATCTATCCGTCAGAAAGCAAATAGTAACGCCTCCACTCCCACCTTCGCCCATATGTGGGGGCTATTACACCAGGTGTTTTGGGGTCGTCCAGAGATGGATGTTAGAACTGGCCACTCCAATATTTTTCAACTTCATGAGAAGTAATTATCTAAATAAGTATCTGGACGTGAGACTTTTTTTGTTGGTTGGGAGAACCAAAAATCGTACTTCTTAATTGGAGAAATTCTAAGCTTTTCAGAAGAAGTAAAACGAGAGATTGAAGAATCACTGTTAACAACACTTGTGGAAAAAATAAGTGGATCACACTTTTTTTTAAAAAACACACACACACATTTTTATTTATTTTAAAAATACAATCTAGTTTCTCCTGTATCAATCCTTTTTTTTTCTTTCAGGAAAGAACTGAAGCTAGATTAGGAAAGAATATTAATCCAATTTTCAAAACAAAAATACTTAATTGAGCTAAAAGCTAGAGAAGAATGGTGCAGCAGCCACCCCGACCCCGTAGGAAATCGGGACCGGTGTTGAAGTTCGGGTAGAAACCCGGTCAAGTGCCGGACCAACTTCGGAAAAACCCCCAGGCTAAAACACAAGAGACTCGGCTCGCTCAGCTTGTCACGACCAGCGTCCCTCAACCCATCATGCATCCCACCCAACCAGTCTCCGCAAACGAAAACAATCCTCCAGCCCAGAAAGATCAACAAGAGTTAAGCACACTACAGTATTTAAAACACACAAAAACTAAAAAAAAAAAAACAAGAAGAAGAAGCAAAAAACTAATTGCAACCTATCATCCTGAGCAGCTACGTATATTTCAGCCGCAATCCCTCTCAATTCTCTAAGCCGATCCTCGAGAAAACTACGGCCTGTAAATTGAAAATCGAACATGTCTATCGAAAGGCTGTTGAGGAAGCGATCGAACGTAATCAACGGTTAGTCCTCCATCGCCAGACTAGAGCATCCTGCTTGAAATTACCTTAACTCTTCGTTTGATTAAATTCAATTCAACCCCAATCGATCAACACTAAATCCTCAACAACAACAACAACAACAAAATTCCCATTTACTCTAGCCGGCAGGAATTAGAAAAGAAGATAGCAGCAGATCCGACGATAACAGAAGAACGAAAACAGAGACAATTGGCTAATTTGGGTCGAACCGAATCGAGCTTCTTAAGGTTAAGAAGAACTAGATTGGGCTTGACTGATTTCAGAACGGTCAAAGTGATCGGCAAGGGTGCCTTTGGTGAAGTCCGATTAGTACAAAAAGTCGATACTGGGAAAATCTATGCAATGAAAACTCTCAGGAAGGCTGAAATGTTCAAGAAAGATCAGGTTGGCAGTCTTGCTTTATCTATTACTCACCTACTTTCCCACCATCTCTCGTTCTTTCATATACTTGGCACTGGGTTCAACTCCAGAAGAAGAAAAAAACCTTATGCCTACGACAAAAAGATGACGATGATGACTGAAAGGGAATATGTGCCTTCCTTAATTCCAGTTGGCTCATGTGCGCGCAGAACGAGATGTATTGGCTGAATCGGACTCTCCCTGGGTCGTCCAACTCTATTACTCATTTCAAGATTCGCAGTATCTGTATCTGCTGATGGAGTTCTTGCCAGGTGGTGATCTGATGACGATGTTGATCAAATACGATACGTTCAGCGAAGACGTGACCAGGTTTTATATGGCCGAATGTGTCTTAGCCTTAGAAGCTGTCCATAAGCTCGGGTTTATTCACAGGTACAAAATGTTTCCAAACCACGCACTTTCCAAGTTCACCTAGGTGGCTCCTTATTTTAATTGACCTCATATCTGGCTTTGTTTGATCCTTTGTAGAGATATCAAACCTGACAACATTTTGATCGACAAGGATGGACATGTGAAGCTCTCAGACTTCGGACTTTCGACCGGTTTTCATAAACAACATGACTCTGCGTACTACCAAAGCTTATTGGAGGGAGATAGCGCGACGAGCGGGGCGGCAGCAGCGCCAAACAGGAATTCGGTTGCGATTTCCTCGATCAACCTAACCGTCTCTTCGAAGGATCAAATCGCCACCTGGAAGGCCAATCGAAGAAAACTTGCCTTCTCGACCGTTGGTACACCAGATTATATTGCCCCTGAAATCTTCCTCCAACAGGGTTACAACAAGGAGTGCGATTGGTGGAGTCTCGGTGCCATCATGTTTGAATGCTTGGTCGGATATCCTCCGTTCTGCTCTCCCTCTGCCCACGAAACTTACAGGAAGATCATCGACTGGAGGCATGAACTTTATTTCCCTGATGATGTACATCTCTCTAGAGAGAGTGAAGACCTTATTCGGAGGTTTGTTGGTCCTATCTTCCTGCGCAATCTAAACTCTGTAAACTTACTTTTAACTCCGATCCCTCAAACAAAAAGATTGATTACTTCGGCCGATCACCGATTAGGCAAAAAGGGCGCCGAAGAAATTAAGAATCATGTATTTTTTTCGGGGGTAGACTGGACGACGATCCGAAACATAGAAGCGCCTTTTGTACCGCATTTGAAGTGAGTTTTCTCTTCCCTTTGACGAGCAAAGGAGAAAAACAGGAAAAATTGATTTCCTCAATATTTTGGCTCATGATTCGTAGATCAGTGACCGACACAAGCTACTTCCCTACTGAGGATTTGAATGATGTACCGACTGAACCTCTTGGAGCTGACACAGACACTAGTAGCAAAGATTTAGCCTTCTTAGGCTACACCGTATGTGTCCTTTCAGTTTTCACGCTCTTCAACCTTTCCGTCGCGTCTGTCTTAACCGGATTTTAGCTTTCTCACGTGTTTTTTTTGCTCTCTTTTCCTTGCAGTTCCGACGTTATGAGAACTCCGGGGCCGGAGAATTCTAGATAGAACTCCACTCCACAATCTCTTTCATTTTTTTCGCAGCGAACATGAGATGATCTTTTTCAAATTCCTCCTAAATTCATCTACTGGTGTATATTCGCTGTTGTATATGCCTTTCCGTTTTTCTGGTATCTTATGATCCCCTCTTACATTTTCATTATGGCAACAAGAAAGAGAGAGAGAAAAAAAACGGTTTTGACTTGTTATCTTCCTATAGTCAGACTGAATCTGTAATAAGTTTTCTTACATACTCGCATATGTCACGAAGAGTAGGAAAGCGTTGGTATAGCACAAAGTAGTCTATTGTCCAGAGAGACATTTTCTTCTTCTCTCTGGTTTAAGTAAATAATTACCTTCTTTCCACCTCTCTACTTATTCTCTTGGAGCAGCGTTTCAAGGCATGCAGTGTGAATATATATATAGATATATTGCTTTCAAACTCCACCGAAATGAAATGGAAAAAACAGTTCAATACCACTCGACGTCTGCAACTTTCCCTGACTTCCAGAACCTACCTGTGATGAAGGCAGCAAATAAATTAGATCTTAATTTCATCTTATACCAAATAACGTTGGAACTGGGTGAGGAACAGACGGATGTGATTGCGGCAGAGGAGCAAAGAAAATTAGCTGATCTAGAATCTGGTCCCAAGGTGAACTTACCAAAGAACATTAAGGTGGCTCTGGAAGACAAGACCTCAACCTTGTGTAAGGAAGCAGCGGAATATGAGATGGCACAATTTGATGAGCTGGACATATGGGATACTGTGGAGCCATTCAAAGGAATGAAGGCACTCGGTGCAAGATGGGTTTTCCTGCTCAAAACACAAGTGGACAAAACAATTGGAAAATTCAGAGTAAGACATGTGGCAAAGGGTTTCAATTAGCAAATATGAGTTGATTGAATAAAAATTAAGCACAAACTACCTCACTGAACACTCTTCAATTATTGATCTTATTGATCTCAATGAGTAATAAAATCAGCCTGCATTTAGCAACTTTTGAAGTCAGTTCTGTTTATCTCTACAGTCCAATAGAAGAAGATGTATATGTACAACTGCTGGTGGAATTATTTCTCAGCCTGAATGGAAAAGTAACAAAACTGAAAAAAAAAGACATTATATCAGGAAGAGCAGGCGGTGCGGTGTTGGTGGAGGTACTTCAAGCAAATGGTTGGGAAATTGGGGCTCAAGGCAAGTAAGATTGAACCACCCTTCTATTTATTTTGAAGGGGTGTGGGTTTTGTAATCATTTGGCTGCATTTAGATTACAGATTTGCAAAAGCTTGCTTCTGATATTGCTCTACTAAATCAACTGTAAAGTTTTGAGCTCAAGTACTCTATTGCATCAGATCTCAAATGCTAATAGTATTATAAAAAAGAAACTTATAAAACAAATAAAGTAATTATAAAAGGAATAATGATTAGGAATAAAGAATAGAGAGGTTCTATTCAAGATGGGAAGAATGAGATTTAATAATTACCAGCTGCTGTTCTATTCCTACACATAACTAAATAAAAGGTAAACAGGAAACTTAATAGGAGATAAGGAATCTGGCAACAAGCCTGATGAAATAGAAATAAAATGGGTCAATATCACACACAAAAAATTGATAGAATAGAGAAAAAGAATTAGAGAGATTGGAAAAGTAACAGGTCTTCTACCTTCGTCTGAGTCAAAAACTGGCTCCTCCTGAATCTTGTCCCTTTAATGAGTGATTAATTGGTATGAGAACTTGTCAGGTTGATTGGTGTTGGCAGTGAATTAAGGGATGTAATGATAGACAATAGAAAAGAGTGATGGGATGCTTGGTTTGGCAGTTGCAGAGCCCCCTTACCAAGCCACAAGTGTGTGTATTCTTGGTAGGGTAACTATTGTGCTTGCTAACCTCTCTACAGTTGTGAAAAAGTTAGCAAAACAATTTTTGATGCTCTGAGAGCATCCACAATTGTCTTGATAAATTTTAAACAACTGTTGAGCTCTTAGCAAGCTTGACAGTTAATTTGTCAACACTGTCCCCACTTGAGACTTGATAACCTGGGTCTATTGCTGGGTTATTGAGCAGGTTCCACACTTGTTCTCCTCTGCAACTTGAGTCAATAATTTGAGTTGCAGAGGAGCACTACACAGGGTAGCATTTTCCAAGTAGGGAGTTCTTGGGGGTGTCAAATGGGGGAGGGTTCACGATAAGGTGACCTGAAGTACAATAGAGAAGGTTATGCATATGTGTTGATGCATAATCTATTGGGGACCAAAACTCAGAGTATTTCAGGTGACCCTTTCAACCAGACAGAATTGTTTTGGGTGATTGGCTTGCTGATGTACACGTTGAGTGGAACCCAACCTGATATTTTGTACCCGGTTAACATGTTGGATTGATTTAGTGCATAACCAAGTGAGACACACTGGAAAGAGCTGTATTTTTTGATTGGTTATTTGAAGAGGAAAGTCATTTGGAATATGTGTTACAGCGGTGGCAGTGATGGACTACAATTATGGACTGGTGAAAACTGGGGAAGGTTGACCTAAAAACAGGCCTTAAAAGCACTCCCAGACTCATCCAATTATATTTGGAAACTATGGAGTGGAATAGGTGGACAACACATATATCTCTACATATTTACCACCTTGTGTTGAAAAACACAATATAGTAATTTTTGGAAAGGTGTAGTGCATCAAATGCTCTGTTCAAATAACATTTTTTTCTTTGCTACCTTGTTTCCCACTCATGGGATGTAGTTTGTTTTCATGCTTATACTACTTTTGAAAACATATAGAATATGCAATTTTCTTTGAACAGACAGCCCATAAGGATTGAATATTCTGCTCCCTGATTTCACACCAAATGACCCTGAAAAGTCTACACATTTGGCACATTGTTATTTGGATGGACTAGTGGTTTCAGCTCCAGTCTCTCAAGTGATTAGGAGGCAAGTGGTTTTAAGTGTGAGTCTATTGTATAATAAATTTTTAAAAATGTAAAGTTCTCACTATAACCTTTAGAGGCCAGTGGAAATAAGCCCCTCTCAATGCTTAGAAATGGAGGGGCAAGCTCTTCTATGTAAGAAAGGGACACAGCAAATGATTAAAACCTGCACTTTTGCTTCTACACTATCTTTACAAAAAAGAACAGTGGACTTCTGGTCACTTGAGGGAAATCTCAGTGACTAGGAAGAGATATTCATAAGGGTATTGGATGGAGAGTTGGAAAGGAAGGAGTGAGAGTTGATTATAGAAAACCCTACTGAATAGATATCTGGTAAGATGTGTGGGTTTGTATGGTAATAATCTGGGGAAAAGGGTCTTTTCTGTATGAAAGATCTTCCTCTCAAATATTTCAAAGAATATGAACCCCAGAGTAAAAAAACTCAAGGAGATCATATCCTCGGGGGTGGATAAATAATTATCAAGGAAATTTTCTCCTTTTAGAGAGAGATAAGCATGTGGATTTCTTTATCATCCCTTTTCCAAGGGTAAATACATGAAGAGATAATAATCTCTCCTAGTATGATAAATTCTTATTAGTATTTAATGCATTAAATACTCAGTTTATTTCTAAATTCATTTTAATAATAATATTACAAAAAAGGTGAGGAGTGAAGGGTCCAAACTTAAGCTACCATGGTATTTACTGATACCCTTGAGATAATCTCTTAACCATTGGCCTATTTTACTTGTAGATGATTGAAGACACATGGGATTGTGTCTCAGTGTCTGGCAAGTGATTTCTTGTCCATCCACTACGCTATGCGCCACCGATCGCTTAATCTCTATGGCGCTGGCGTGGACAAGGGCCTGGTGCTTCAGATCGATGCTTCTCTACAAGTTTCCAAGTGCCCCGATTCGTGGACGGCTTTCTGCTGGCATAGCTAAGCTGGTGAACTCTGCAACCCTTGAAGATGTTCGATACATGTAGACCTAAGGTTTTGAGCTGTGAACTGATGATGCATGGTCCCATCTCGACTGCAAAGATGATAGGTCCAAGCACCAACTGACCGCCGCGCATGTACCGCTCGGAGCTTCTGAAACCTCGGGGACCTGTTACAATCATGAGACGCCAGTTATCCGGGGTCGTGTTCACCTACATTACTCATTCTTAACTTGGTCGTGCGTATTCTTGTCGTAGAAGCTTTCCTTTTTTTGTATCGATTTAGCTGTACAGATGCAGCATGATAAGGATATGATGTGATCGTCTGATTGGTTGAATGTCGCACAGTTGCTTCAAACGTGACCCTGGGGTGTCT
The DNA here is from genome assembly GCA_007896445.1 of Puccinia hordei. Lineage (NCBI taxonomy): Eukaryota > Fungi > Basidiomycota > Pucciniomycetes > Pucciniales > Pucciniaceae > Puccinia > Puccinia hordei. The sequence continues at coordinate 99,737 of RDRW01000401.1, read as the reverse complement.
CATCTTTGGAATACGGTCCACGACCACCTCATTCCACTCAGCGGAAGCAACAGCAGGAACGTGGCTGCTCCCTCTGCTGAATCTAGCGACAATTCCGCTGGAGGGAGCCAGAACGTGGGACCTGAGCAAGCAGCATGATTCGCCGATGAACAACAGCCTGGACAAAGATTCCTAGTCGTTTGGGCGCATCAGCAAGAGTTCAGCACAACTTCCACTTTAGGTTGATCATAAGCTATACTTGAATGGCCATTTCCCAGAGCAAAAAAAAAAACACATTGCGCGAAGCCATGGATTATGAAAGGTGAAAAAAACAGCGTGACCTGGTATGCTTCAATCTGTTTCAAAACCTATACATACATTCCCCTTGGTTTCTTCCGTCCATTGACCAAAACTCAAGGTATTCTGCTGAGGGAATTACCTACATAAAGGCCCCCGCCAAGTCTCTAGGTTTTACTGATCTCTGTACATTCAAATTCGTCTGACACAGTCAAGAAAAACACATATTACACAATTCCTTTTAGCAAGCTCTCTTCTTTACGCCCAGAAAATTAATATATTTGAATCAGCTCATAGTACCGATTCACAAGTCCATACCGAAAATTATAAAATGGATCAGAAGACTACGCGGGTTCTCGAAAAAAGCTCTGCATCTTTGGAGATTGATAGAGCTTCTCAACCGTTTCAAGTCATATCGATTCCTTCTTCCGAAAGGCGATGGATTCCAAGTTAGCTCATTCCCTAAATTCATTAGATTTTACAAAGTTATTCTTTGGTTTTTTGTTCTGATAAACTATTTTGGATAACTTTAGAGTTATCTGAAGCCAAACTTTTGCTCATCGCCTCAACTGGATTTTTCATTGGTAAACTTTCTTTTGTTTGTTTAACAACAGAATAAAATCTGAAAAGAGGGTCTCGAAATCCGATCATTTACTTTGAACATCAATAGATGCATACGATCTCTTCACAATAAACCTAGTGGTCCCACTTCTCAATATTCAATACAATGGACAGTTGGGATCCAAATTGGCAAACGCAGCGCTTGCCGGAGGAGTGCTGAAAGCAGCAACAAACATTGGATGCATTTTTGGTCAGATACTTTTTGGAACGCTGGGCGATGTTTATGGTCGAAAAATAGTCTATCCGGCCGCTCTGGGTGTTGCTATCATGGGAACGGTTCTCACGATTTCAGCCCCTAATTCACTCGGCCCGCAAGGCGTATTTATTTGGATGACCATCATGAGAATTTTAATGGGCGTGAGTTTCTTTTTCCGCTAGTTTTCTTAGATCTGGCAGGACTTCTAGGAATGTTTATCGTCCTCCCTGCAATTTGTGATCTGGGTAAATAGATCGGGATTGGGGGTGATTATCCGATGTCTGCAAGTGTGGTGTCTGACAGAGCTAATATCAATAGAAGAGGTCTGCTTCTCACTTTTACTTTTGCTGTAAGTTCCTTCCAAATGGGGCATATCATGAGTGTAACGCTGCAAACCAATGTCACTTGACTTGTGGTCTTTGGTTTTTAATGCTTGCAGATGCAAGGGTGGGGGAACCTAGCGGGGGCCGTAGTTTGTATCGTGGTTTTAACAGCATTCAGGGAGTCGATTCAATCACAAGGAGAAATCGGACATTTCAATGCAGTTTGGAGATTGATTCTAGGGATCATTCTAGTTCCAGCTCTAGCAACACTGTACCAACGTCTCAGGCTGCCCGAATCAGATCGAATGACTGAGGTTCTCAAGGAACGCAAACTCAATCAAGCGATGAATCATGTCACTGGCAGTGGAACTCAGATAATGTCTGACATAGGCAACCAAATTGGGTCTAAAGAAGAATTGGGCGACATTCAAAATTTTCGAAAATCTAAACTTACAGCGCTAGACGAATTTGTAAGTCATTGAAGACCTGTTTTTTTGTAGTCATCTCTTGTTTGATTAGAACTGAAAATGAAACTCATATTTTCCTTATTAGAAATTGTATTTTAGCAAATGGAAGCATCTAAAGCATTTATTTGCGACCACTGCTTGTTGGTTTTTACTGGATCTGAGTTTTTATGGGATCGCACTGTAAGCTTGTGTCTGAGTCAAGCCTAAGTTTAAGCCGTGATCGATTTAAATGTTAAATAACTTTGCACTTTTTCAATTCCACAGGAATCAGTCAATGGTTATTGCGGACATTGGATATGATCGTGCTACAGAACCATGGCAAAACGCATATGATAACACCAAAGCAAATCTCATCATCACTATAGCCGGATTCCTACCTGGATACTAGTTGAGTATTTTCATTTTCTCTTTAGACCAGCGCTTCCTCATCAATCAAAATAAAAACCAACGATCTTCTAATTTCTGTTTCACCTTAGTTTTACCATGTTTTTTATCGAATACATCGGCCGGAAGTCAGTTTTTTGTTGTCGTCGTTAAATTTTTTGACTCAAAGTGCTGAAATAGATACATTTGAATCAGACCAATCCAAGTTGGTGGGTTTCTTATAGAGGGCTTACTTTTAGCTATTGTCGCCGGCGACTTCAAGAAACTTTCAACCCAGCCCGCCGGTTTCCTTATTTGCTTTATACTCTTACAATTCTTCTTCAACTTTGGGTGAATCGTTTAATCTCTAGTCATTTTTTTTACTCATCCTCCACTCTTATCTGGGGAAACTTATTCCTCTTCATTTTTGTTTTATCTGATTACAGTGCAAATACAACTACTTTCGTATACCCAGCAGAAATTTTCCCAACACGTCAGTTCAAGATTAAAAATTCTCGTGACTGATTTCTTACCCAACCTTCATCTTCTTTAACAGGCGTTCGTGGTTTTGCGAGTGGAATTTCAGCGGCAGGTGGTAAAGTGAGCTTTTCACAACTGATCAACTTACACAGGCAGGCGTACCAATTCAAACCCGCTAAACTCTACGTGCCTTGACATTTTTCTATTAAATGGACTGGTTTTCCCCCTCATAGACAGGCGCTGTCATCGCGGCTCTATCGTTTGGTGAACTCTCACAAGAAATAGGAACCAGCAACGTTTTGTGGATTCTAGCGGTGAGCTTTGAAACTTGGACTAGATCTTGGGTATATATACTGATGCCCCATGTATGATACGACAGGGCACTAGTTTTCTTGGCGCTGCTATCTCTCTGTTACTTCCAGAAAGCAAGGTAGACCTTCACATTACCAATTTTTCTGAATCCATGTCTGACATTTACCTGGGAATGATTGCACTTTATAGGGATTGGATGCTGATGAAGCCGATGCTCTCGAGAAAACGCAACAACAACAGTGATAATGTAATTCACATCATTATCGATCTATCGGCTCTTAATTGCTTTTAAAAAACCCGCTTATTCTTCCTTTTTCTTATTCAATAGAAGGGTCGCTGTAATTTTACAAATTATAGATTGCAAGACATGCACAGAAGTTGGGTACTCCCAAAAGCGACCCAGGATGGCGGGAGACTAATTGTATTAGGCATTGATTGCGCTCCATGTGGCGTGCGAAATAACAGTTCAGCCCTGATTTCGTGAACTTTTCAAACTCTTAAAGATCCCCAGCTGCATCTGGAGTATTTTCAATAATCCTGTTGATTGACTGGTCAGCATATTATTCCCCCAAAGGCCTTCTGACATGGGAATGCAAGAGCGATTTTGGATACCTGCCTGCACCAGCAAAAGGCAAATGTGGCTTGTGGGAATCGTTCTCCGCATTGTTATGCAAAAAAAAAGAAAAAGAAAAAAACAGCTTTGAAGTAACCCTTTTATGCTGAGACTTTTGCACCTCAATAAACTTAATGGTTGCTAATCTAGTATTCTTGAGAGATTAACGTACATGCTGTACTTCCAACTGTAAAATTCTTGAGTTACTCTTCACTGGAGGTCTAGGGGTGATGGGAGGGGAGGGAAAGTTTGGCTTGGAACAGGATAGGCAGAAGAAACTTGAATGAATCTTGAACAAAGCTCTGGAACCAACGTGTCTCAAATTCATAGATCAGTAGGTTAAAGTTGCGAAATGCAGGAAAGGCTTGCAACCCGTGGCGACGACTACCACCTATGAAAACAAGATTGTAAGCTTGTTTTCCCGGGTGATGCAAGGTTCAACTTGCATGATTTACAAGGGCTGAATGTAGCTTACTCAGCTAATGACTCATCCCATTTACCTAGGTCATCAGACACCAACAATTCACCACCCATGACGACACCATTTCAACTATTGAATAGCATCCATCGCGCTCCCAGGCAACCTATCCAATAGTAGTCCCGCGCTCTCATCTCATCTCAGATTTTCTCAAAGCCCCTCACAAATCTCAGCTGCAAAACTCCAACTTCGTCCCTGCCCATCACTTGTCACAAGCTTACACATTCCATTTCACATCCCTGACAGACACCCCTTTGATTCCCCTGCTCGACAATCCACAAACCCACCATCACCATCTCGCTCTACACACCACCCCTTCCAACCACCACCTCAGCGGCCAATAGCACATCACCTGGTCCGGCCTGCTCAGTAAGTGTAAGGTTTGGCTAATCCAAAAAATATCCTCAATTTATCATCACAAGCTATTTTATCCCGCAGATTACTGTCATTTTCCCTTTTGTCAAACAACAGGTGAACCCACTTCACATCATGGCCCAAAGGCGGACTGGGCATATCCAAAGACGAGGACCCACCATTATAAGGCAACCTCGGAATGGTACCTCAAACAATCCCGTCGACTTGAATGCTGCCATTGCTATGGCCTTGAGGCACGGACTAATTGTCATCAATCCCCACCATGGCCAAATTAACGAGCAGATTCCCCAGACAAACACCTTATTGATGATTTTCATCAACACAGACCACCCAAGCATGAGAGCACACCTCTTCCTGAAGAATTCATCGCCCAGTATACTAGAAGAAGAGATCAACTTGCAGCTGGTTGGAAATCAATTGAAAAATTGATCACAGCCGCTTTCTTTCTATGTCAATACCACACCAAAAACTGGACAACTTCAACGAGCTACCTTGAACCCTTGGAGGAATGTGACTGTAGCAATACCTCAAAACGTTCAGTTGATCTGATACACACTCATGGTATGTGCCCTGCCTGTATCACTATCCCCAAATGAAACCTACTAACCAAGAATTATCCTTGTTATACCCAGACAGATTTCACTGTCAAGCAGTAGAGTTCTGTTCCTGCATTCCTGACCCCATCCGGTTAATATATCTTCGATACATCCCTGCATCCCCCAACACCCCCCGCACAGCTTTCTCTATCCCCCTTGTTCAGCTGTACCAGAAACTATGGCATGAGTCAGCAATTCCATATACATCGTTTATCAGTGCAATCACATACCATCAAGATACTCGCTCAACAGATAAACTTTATGCTCGAGGTCGAAACCACAACCAACGAGACTTGCGAATTCCTTTCTCACAAGCAATAGATATCTATAGCCAGATACTAACCCTTCAAAAAGATTTGCTTACAATCTCTCTTGGGCTGAATACTCAGGATCATTGGGCAGCTAAGTGCCCTGCATGCTTTGGGCCTGAAAAGCCAGACGAAGAGAGTCCACCTGGGACCCACGAAGCATACGCAATAATTGCAATGGATGGCAACTTTCAACATTGTCACCACAAGTTTGCAAGTACTGACATCCCCGGAGACTCTGATTACCCATCCAACTTTATCCCTCCTTCAGAAATTGATACTCACGAGGTTCAATGTCAAACTAGTGACCAAGATGTCTCTGGGCTTTGGGTAAGTTACATTTCAACTGATTTTATTTGACAAACCCGGCTGGATCCAAAATAACCAGCGTTTGCGGCCTCTCACAAGGCCGCAAACGCTGTACGTAACTCCATGTCCTGGGAAAAGTTTGACGATACCGGGCTTTTTGGTAGCTGTTGCCGTCACGATATCCCTCTTAAACTTAACAACATTCACCAAAGTGGCAAAAAGTAAGCTGCTAAGCCCACATTTCCTCACTGAACATGCCAAATACTCACCCAAACAAATTTTATCTATATGAAAGGCTTTACTACCCCGTTAGTATCATAGACAACATCCTTAAGGCTTTCCCAACCAAAAAGTTTGGAATACTCTATGACATTGGGTGCCACTTGGACGCACACGTCAAAAAGGTAAGATTGATTAATCGTTTTTGTGATGATGGATGCCCCCAAAGCAAGTTTCCTGCTAAATCACCACACCATAGCGCAATCTTCTAGGAAATCAGGTGAATTGGGTTGCTTTTGGTACATCCGTATTTCATGCCTACGTGCATAACTGGGACTGTCAAATCAAATGCAATCCCAGGTATAACCCTAATTGGGGACTGTCTGATGGGGAGGGAATGGAGCGCCTGTGGTCCCAATTATCCAATATGGTGGGGCCCCTAAGGAACGCTACTTGTCTTCACCGCCTTCAAGCTATTGGAAAACAGTGTGATTACTACAATGAGAAGCTCAAACTCAAAATTTGTGAGCATGCTTATTAGCACTCCTGATTCTCACTTCATTTTTGTTACAAATAATTAAAGAAATGATCTGAATGTAGGCAATTGGATGAATCGACGCCTTAATCAAGCCCACAAGTTACAACTACATGAATGAATGTGAAGTCAAACTCAATTCCATCTACAATCAAACAAACCCATTTTCTCAGGCGGATGAGAATTACAGTCAGGATTTTTTTGAGCAGCAGTGGATCCACGAGCGAACTTATTATCAGAATCGAAATAGTGAAAGGGTGGAGCAGAAATTAGAAATTGGGTGATTGCTAAGTTTAGAAGAAGAATTAAATACAGCTTGGTTTGTCCCTTCCATGACCTCTTCAATCTGTAAAGCGTACTGATTGTTCAATGCAAATTCATAGGGAAAATCTCCCGCATACCCCAGAAGATACACTGGCACGAGTCAATACAATCCGCAACATTCAGGCAAAAATCGAGCAGCAGCGTCAACGTATTGGTTCCAATCAACTCGTTGTAGGGGTCACTCGTGCCCATGAGAGTTTATTCTTGAAAGTGTGGTGGGCCAAAACAGATTTGAGGGCCAAGTACCTGGCTCTCCTTGAGGAAAAGCAACCACTCGACGCCGTGCGGTTGGGTACAGCTTCCAAGCTAGGTGTGATCTATGACAGATCTCAACCTCCCCACATTCTTATGCTCCCCCAATCTTATTAAATCACCTATGCTCTTTTTTCCTCTGCTAGGTACTGATGGGAAAGAGCGCTTAATAGCGTCTCTTCGCAAGAAAACACTGGCACTAAGAGCCGTTGTAAACACTTACAACCGCCATCTTGATGCTTTCCATGGAGCTTTCCCCAATCGGCCAAGCCTGCAGACGGCAGTTTACAACACAATACTCCAAACAGAACCTGACGATCTATTTTGGATGGATGGGGTTTTCACTAATCATGAAGAACCCTGGGCCATTGATCCAAACACTCAAGATGGTATGAGACTGGTTGCCCGCCAACAGCGAGCACATGAGGAGGCACGTCGAATTGGACGGGAGACGCGCAGGGCCATTCGTTGGGCCGTCACAGAGCACCACCGGATTCTACCTCTGATGTTTGGACTCACCACAGACACCGAATGGGTCAAATCTCAACTGCAGCCTGTTTTGATCCACTCAATGCTACAGACGCTATCGTCTGAGGATAAGTTAGATTGCATGAAGGCAATTCTACACAACCATTTTATTCTCCTATCCACAATTAAACTTGAGTGGAACAAAGATGTCGAACAGATCTTTTTCAACACAGGTCCTTACAAGAATGATGTCAAACTTCTGAGAGATTGGAACAATCAGGTCCTCCGCCTGTCCTTTCTGAAGCAATCCGGTTATTTATCCATGGTTCATGGAGACTTTGAAAATAGTTTTGGTAATAGCTTAGAAAATGTTGATGAATCAGTTATGCGTAACTTCTTGGCCCAAGACTTTAGCCCCACTGCAAATCCTACAAGTACACACAATGAAGAGGACCCTGATTTTGATTCTCTAAACTTTGTAGCACACATCCCCGGTCACCCTGATACTGGTCTCACTGGACCAGACCATTTTGAAAGCGCACTAGAGGCAGACAAAATAAATTATATATTTGTAGAGAATCTTCATATCAACTAATTCATTGCAGATTACTTAGAATACATATAGCATTTCTTTTCTTGTTTGATTAAAACTCCCTGTCTCGGCCTCCCATACTAAGAAAGATATCATCGAATGTTGATTGCTACCGACCAGATGGGCAACATTCTTGGCCTCATGAGGGGTTATGGGAAGTGGATAGGAGAGAAGACCGCTAGCTCCAAGTGCGCAGAAGAATTACGGTTCAGGTTGATCGAGCTGTGATCAGTTCTTTGAGTGTGAATGAAGATAATCGACGATGATAGTGGCCATTGGTCTGACTGGTTGTTTACTGGTGACAGGATAATTCAAGGGGGACGACTATAAATCCAAAGCGTTCGATCGGCCTTTGATACTCAAGTCATCATTCTCATCGTTAAGATCTACTCCATTGATTGGATATGATTTGGATTGAATCAAGTCAAGCAGGGCCAATTTGCTAGGAATTTGCTCGAGTTCATGAATTTTGGGTCCCCTAATTTAATACATGCCGGAGCAACCATAGTTGTCGTAGCTGCTAATCACTCCATTTTTTCCTTTAGTTGTGCCAGAATAAACTCATAGTCATAACACCGGTGAGTCATAAATTTAAACTGAAACAGCATAGTTTCCCCAGATCTGTTTGTATTTTGGGTTTGGGGGGAAAGAAAAAAAGTTTTAAAATGGAATACATTGATTCTTGGAAAAAAATATGGTGAATTGCATATATATTTTATTTTTAATTATAATTCTGTGTACCCGGGGGTTTTTGTTGTTGTTGGAATTTCTAAGTTATTTGCAATGCTTTTTGGCCAGAGAAAGAAACACAGCCTTGATTTAGGGCAGCCTCTGAAACACAGCCTTGATTCAGGGCAGCCTCTGACACTGTGGGCCATGCAATTGTTGCCATATTTTTCCTCAGATTTGTGGGTGGAACAAATATGTCTGATATGAGTACAACAAAGCAATGTGGAATATTGAACTGTTGTGTTGTGCATTCACAGATATTTCCTACTCACCTGATGCACACCCCTTATATCTCATGTTCTGATGTCACTCCACACTTCTACAAATTTTAGGGCACACATATATAATATTACTGAAGTTTGCATAATTCCTTTGGAAGATTTGTTCCAAAAAAGAGAGAGAGAGAGGATGAGAAAAGAGAAGGAATAGAGCCAATGTTGAGATAAGCAGAAACATGTAAGAAGGGAAGAGAATGAGATGAGAACTAAGAAGGGAGGAAAGAAAAATAAGGAATGATGATTTATTCTCCATTGAGAAGCTATCCATTTCAAGGGGAATGAACATTGCTGGGAACACAGACTTGGATAAAGGGGAATGTCTCTGGGAACATCTGTATAATCCTCTTAATGGCATAGCCATTGCATAGCCTATCATTTCAACCAATGAATAACACATCTATCCTATTTATGATAAAATCTTTCTTCTAAGGGCTTTTCAATTAAAATAGAAATAATGGGTACCCGCAGGTCATTCCAAACATTTACACTTGGTGCCAAGTCTTTAAAAATATTGATGGTATGAGGACATTCCAAACACTTCTGCAGCACATAGAGAGGAACAATTCCCCAGAATGGAATCAGCTTCAATAGTGATGTATCAGTTTGGATGAGTGGCCCTCTTCAAACTTATATATGTTTTCAGCAAGCTTATATCCTGTGTTTAGAAAATGTATATATGTGTTCTTCAACCTGATACCTGTATAGAGATAAAATTAACTTGGCCAGCAAAGCCTTACAACTTACCCATCTATTGGTCTATAATGTCTATGATAACAAAACCTTTAGCACTTTACACAAAATATCAACAGGCCATTCAGCAATTCCTGCATGTGATAAACATTACTGCAATAAACAAGACTGCATTTGAATTGGTGAACAATATTCAGGGGTAGAGAAGGAACACTATATTATTTTAACTAATGTACTAATTAGGGAACATCCAGCAATCAAATTCTTATTTTAACTATCTTATTCAGGGAAAATCCACAAATCAAATACCAAATCATGGCATAATATTTTATTAATTAATTCCCTCCTTGTGTGCATAACACTAAGGGCTAACATGAAACATCAGTTTTTTTTCACTACCAAATCAAATCATCATATGAACTCCCTTGCTTGCAACAAAGGGCTAACATGGGATTTGATGTTCTCACTTCATTAAAAATACCAAAGCCCGCAGCCACTTTTTTTTTTCTTTCTCACTGGTCAAGCTATAGTTTTGGAGTTTTCTATTTGGGGCCTTTGCAGCACTCACTCGGAATTTGCATACTTCGGTCGTTCCAATATCAATTCTTGGTGTAGTTTTTTCAGTCCCACTTTTCCAGCAAGTCTCACTTTCCTCCCCTCCCATCATCTACAACCATCTCATATACACAACAACTTCCTTCCCTCTTCTTCTCGCAATTGATCCTAATTGGTTGTTTCAAGACTTTGTATCGTTTTTCTCGGGTTTTCCTCAAGAAGCATTTTAACCACAGATCAAACTTCAATTGTTAATTCTTTCCATTGCTCTCTTGACCATCTTTACTTCTCCTGACCACTAGCTTTGTACAACTTCAATCTACTCTCCACATCCACACCGGTTCTTTCCTTTAACTTGTCAAACTATTTGATCATGCAAGGAAATTCAAACACCGTTGATGAGATCAAAGGCAAAATTGGTGTGTACCCTGTTGACCACTTTTCCTCTATCTAAGCTCACATTACTGACCCTGACACCCCTCCAACCTCACATCGCTCACTGCAGCCGCGGTCACACTCAACCCTACCAGGCCCGCCTATGTTCCGCCCCACATGAGAAATTGTGGTCCCGTCCCCCCATTGGCCCCACCCAGCGTGTCAGTCTGTTCACCATCTCGGGTGGCTATCTTGTCCAACAGTGGTATTTCTCGCATTCAGCTATATCTCTTGTTCTCGGATTTCTCTTCCTTGGCAAGATCCCTTCAAATGTACATGATTGAAGGACTTGGTTGCGCCATTTGAAGGGATCAAACCTTGTCAAGAGAAATCTGAGCAAATAATCACTCAATCACCTTTTAATTGACATACATTTTGCACTTCTTCTTTTGTATGGGATTGCTGCATGGAATTTATTGGACATCTCTCAAATCAAAATAATCATTGTATTATTCTCAAGCAGCAATGTATCAACATCAACCCATCCCAAGAAGGATTACTACCGACGATCAGAAGGACTAACTCGATCAAACGACGTAGGATGTCGATTGCAGACAAACAATCCTTACTCAAAACACCTCATCATCTGGGCGTTGATAAACGCACGCCAAGCGCGCACGCCAACGCCAACCCGCACGCCAATTTTTTTTGGCGTGCGGGGCCTACACGCCATTTTTTTTTGGCGTGTAGGGTCTACACGCCAATTTTATTTGGCGTGTGAGACCTGCACGCCAAAAATGGCGTGTGGTTCCCACACGCCATTTTTTTTGGCGTGTGGGCCCCGCACGCCAAATAAAATTGGCGTGTGGGGCCCGCACGCCAATTGTTTGGCGTGCGCTCTCACACGCCAAACAATTGGCGTGTGGGAGCGCACGCCAAATAATTGGCGTGCGGGGCCCACACGCCAATTGTTTGGCGTGCGGGTCCCCCCTCGCTCACATAATCGAGTGGTAGGGACCACTCGATTACGTGAGCGAGGCCGGCTGACGAGGTTATACAACCTCGTCAGCCGGGAGGACTTCCTCCCGGCCGGCGAGGCTATACAACCTCGTCGGCCAGGAGGAAGTCCTCCTGGCCGACGAGGTTGTATAGCCTCGTCGGCCGGGAGGACTTCCTCCTGGCCGACGAGGCTATACAACCTCGTCGGCCAGGAGGACTTCCTCCTGGCTGACGAGGTTGTATAACCTCGCCGGCCGGGAGGACTTCCTCCTGGCCGACGAGGTTATACAACCTCGTTGGCCGACGAGGTTATACAACCTCGTCGGCCGGGAGGAAGTCCTCCTGGCCGACGAGGTTGTATAACCTCGTCGGCCGGGAGGAAGTCCTCCCGGCCGACGAGGTTATACAGCCTCGTCGGCCAGGAGGACTTCCTCCTGGCTGACGAGGTTGTATAACCTCGTCGGCCAGGAGGAAGTCCTCCCGGCCGACGAGGCTATACAACCTCGTCGGCCAGGAGGACTTCCTCCTGGCTGACGAGGTTGTATAACCTCGTCAGCCAGGAGGAAGTCCTCCCGGCTGACGAGGTTATACAACCTCGTCAGCCAGGAGGACTTCCTCCTGGCCGACGAGGTTGTATAGCCTCGCCGGCCGGGAGGAAGTCCTCCCGGCTGACGAGGTTGTATAACCTCGTCAGCCGGCCTCGCTCACGTAATCGAGTGGTCCCTACCACTCGATTATGTGAGCGAGGGGGGACCCGCACGCCAAACAATTGGCGTGCGGGGCCCACACGCCAATTTTATTTGGCGTGCGGGGCCCACACGCCAAAAAAAAATGGCGTGTGGGAACCACACGCCATTTTTGGCGTGTGGGTCTCACACGCCCTTTTTTTTTGGCGTGTAAACCCTACACGCCAAAAAAAAATGGCGTGTAGGCCCCGCACGCCAAAAAAAATTGGCGTGCGGGTTGGCGTTGGCGTGCGCCGTTGGCGTGCGTTTATCAACGCCCTCATCATCTCTCCTCCTCTCAATCTAACCAAACCTCTAGCTCACCAGACACTCGGATCAAAAACCACAGTCAGACATCCAATACGGCCACCGAACCCATGGGATCTTATGTGATGGTTGGTTTCTCTCCCCTTATGACTCTTTTCTAAGATCTCACATTGACTCGTCTCGGCCCTCCGGACAGATATGGGTCTCGGTAAAACATTACAATCGATCTGCATCCTTGCCAGCAAGCATCATGAACGAGCAGAACTGCACGCACTCCAGCCCAGTCCTAGCACCGTCCACTTACCCTTGCTTGTTGTTTGTCCACCTACACTAACCGGGCACTGGGTGCATGAAATCCGCACGTACGCTCCCAACTTGAAACCTGTTCTCTACGTCAGTGGTCCGCCAGAACGCTTGATTCTATCGAAAAAGATTAAAAAACACGAAGCTCTCACAAGCAGTCAAACTCCTCATGGCTAACCACCGACTCATTCTCTCTGGAACGCCAATACAAAACAACGCTTTAGAGCTCTGGAGTTTATTTGATTTCTTGATGCCTGGGTTCTTGGGCACGGAGAAATACTTTAACGAGCGGTTTGGGTGCCCGATAAGTGCGAGTCTTGACGCGAAGAGCTCTTTGAAAGAACAAGAGGCGGGGGCGCTAGCGCTCGAAGCCCTTCACAAACAAGTTTTACCCTTCCTCTTGAGACGATTGAAGGAAGACGTACTCGACGACCTTCCACCTAAAATCATTCAAGATTACTATTGCGAACTGTCCCCCATACAACCATCATCACTCACCCCATAGTCTCAGAACTAATCCACCCACCTCTCGAGCATCCTTCTCCAAGCCACCATCAACCAACCCTAACAACAACGACACCAACCTTATCAACAATAATAGAAGCAACAGCACCCAGCTTAACAACAACACCCATCTTAATGTCAATCACAACCCCAACGCTAGTAATACCAGTCATAATGGTCTTATGAAATTGCTCTCCCATCCCAGCCTATCCAACCCCACAGTATACAACTCTAACCAACCTTCACAACAGACATCCTATGACGGCCCTCCTCCAGTGGTCAACCTTCCTTCAATCAATGAAGCAGCAGCCGCTCGCAACCCTCCCTCCAATCAACATCGTCAGGTCCCTTCAACTCAAACCACATTGAACAACCAAAACTCTCATCATCCCGATTTGATCCCTAGTCCAGATACCCTGCAAGGTAGCTCCCCCACAGAACCTTCTCACATCGGCCCCGGATCCTCTGTGGCGGATCAAAGGGGCCAAGTGGTACAAGAAAAGGTTAAAAACATACCTCTAGCCCCTCAGGCCTTCCGACCCCAGCTACTCCTCCAGCCCTCGGTCAAGTCAGCCCCCATCCGGAGCGGATTCCTACAAGCCACTGCGCCCAACGGGGAGGTCGTCACCACCCCTCTGATTGCCCAAACCAACTTGGGTGGCTGCTGATTTGTCTGTTGTGGTTGTGAACAATTTTATTATAAGCATTATAATTCACAGTAAGCTGCTTACAAGCATATTGGCACAGAAGAAATTGCAGCAGAGAAAGTATTGAGAAAAAAACGAGTGACTGGGGAAAAATTGAGAAGCTGTGAGATAGGTAGGATCATTAAGTACAGGCTTGGAAGTAGAGGCTGGCTTCAGGTGCCACACAGGAACCATTGATCAGGCCATCGGTTGGGTGTGAATTGAATGTTTCTGAGATGGGCTGATGGGTTGAGGCAATGGAATCCGCTACTTCATCAGCATCATTAGAGGTGATGCTTTGATGTTGCGGATCTTCTTCATCATCATTGTCAGTGTTGGTGTGGCTGCAATCCAAAAAGCTGAAGCCACCTTCTTCTTGTTCTGAGGAACTGGAGTCAAGTGCCCGCTCAGAGAGTGTGAGGCTTGATTTCTGTTGGTGTCGAGTCAATTTCTTGAGAGGAGCACGGTTCATGTTGATTTTCTTGCGTTTTTTGGTTGCTGGCAAATCTGCAGGCGGTGTGGAACTACTCAAGGGACAGAATAGAGCTTGGAAGGGAAATGGATGACTACACTAGTATTAATGTAAGTTATACCAAGGGTGCTGGGGTAAAGCTGCCTTCCTGACTAATGCTATGGGGATGAGTGTAACACTAAGAATAAAATAAAGGTGTGGCTAATTTCTATCTATTCTTAGAAGACTAGTACTGATGAACTTACTTACTACACACACCAGGTGAGAGGAATGGATAAAAAGGGGGGATGAGTTGTATAAAGTATATGTAATATAATTGTAATGTGGGGCAAGGGTTTGTTATATCTCTGGAGTCAAGATGGGCAAGCAAGAGAGGGGGCAATCTTCTTATATTGAGGTTTAAGCTGGTATTTATATTTATATATTTTATAAGGGTGATGGTAACTCTACTAAGTTATGTATACTAATTATATGGGATCTGTAATGTTGGTATATGTAGGGGTAATTTAGTAAGTCTGGGGGTCCATTTAGTAAGTCAGGGGGTCCATATAGTAAGTCAGGGGGTCCATAAGGGAACAAGAGGGAGGAACAGGTGTCCTTATATATCTGAGAGAGAAGATGAGCCATCAGGCTAGAGAAAGGAAACAACCAGGCTATGACATGTAGCTGGTGGGAAAGGAAAATATGACAGATGAAGTAGAATAGACAGTGACACATATGAAATGGTCATGACAGTAACAGATGAGTAGTGAAAGGTAGAGTTTATGTATATGATGTAAGATGTTATGTAGTATATAATGTGTAATATGTATTATGTATCTTGGTTGTGAAATATATCTACTTATAATATGTACTTATTGTATTCTATACCTTGCTTTATACTATAACTTGCTGTATTATTCTGAGTTTGCCTGTAACTCTTGAACTATGAGGAATTTGGGGGTAGTTGTAGTGAGTGACTAGGGTTAAAATGGGATGTAGAACCTGATTATGAAATAATAATAGTGAATATATGTATGGTTTAGGATTTATAAGTGATTAATTAGCTATTGAAAATATGGTAATGAAGTGGAATGGATCACCACAGCGGGGAAGGTGGACTCATATCATCGCTAACATCACTAGAAATCAAGAGTTTCTTTTTGATGGGCTTCACAGGTTGGCGAGCATGACCCATTAAAGCATCTTTGTCCTTTACAATACGAATGAGGTCTTGGGCAATATCGTCCATGACCAGCTTGGCTTCGTGGTTGAGGAAGCAACTGCTTGCACTCTTGATCCACTGCGGGTTTGAAAGTGCACTGGGGAGGAATATAAGCTTGTATCTCAGACGGCCTAGCGATTTGTCACAACCCTGCCACGTCCAGGATGTCTTCTTGCCTTCTGTCTCACGAGCTGCAGGAGATTGGTATGAAAAAATACTCTGGTCAGGAAAATGGGTAAGAAAAATGTCATGGAAAGGCACGTGCAAACAAACTCAGCTAGCTTTGCTTGTGCTTCTGTGACTGCTTCAGTATTACTACCTTTTTTGTTTTGTTTCTGTGTCATGGCAGCGCTGATAGCATTGATTTTGGCACCGGTGCAGTAGGATTGCATTCGACTTTGGTAGTTTCTGATTCTGTCTGCCTCATAGATCTTCTTGACAAATTCAGCGGCTCCAGGAGTTGAGTATTCCAGCTGGAAGTTGTGACTCTGGAGGTGGTTGGAGACGGCAAACATGACAAGCTCGCAGTGATTGCTTACAGCTAAGTTAATTGCCTAAAAATGTGGTCATTTTGTTAGGCATGAACAAAGAAGTGGTGAAGTAGAATCTTACCTTTTGATGCCACTCCTTCATGAAGTTGTTCTCTGCCAGTTTGAGGGATTTGGGGTGTTCTCTGAGCCCCGTGACTCCTACAAGATCGGAAGCATTGGTTGTGTTGAGGTATCCAAGGACAATCTTGTTGTCATGTATTCTCTCTTCTTTATTCTCATATTCTGTATGCTTCTCACCTGTCATGTACATGTATCTAGCTGTGACATTTCTCTCAAATCTCTCTACATATAGTCTGAGTGTACAAGCTGGAAGGTCTTTTCCTCATCCTTCCAACAACCATCACTCACCTTGCTTGTGCACTCAGGTTTGTCTTTTCCTTCTTTCATTCTCTTTCTTTCTTACTTCTCATATGAAATATCATCCTTCCAACAACCATCACTCACCTTGCTTGTGCACTCAGGTTGTTTACATCAACAGGTTATGAGACCCAGTGGCGCTTGAAACAAACACCGTTTCCAACGCGCTATTCTCGAAGGATCACCGGCTTTCAAACGTCGAAAGCCACTTCTAAACAATTCTCCACACACCGGAATACTTCTCCGCCGTCATGGCCGACCAACCACCCGACAACAACGACTATCAATCTCTGAAGGTCGCAGGAATCCCTCTCCTCACATCGGCAGATGCCGACTCAAACTACCTTGACTGGAGCTTCGTACTTCTTCTTCACCTACGTTCACTCGGCATGGACTATGTCCTGGATCCAATCGAACCGAAAGACCGCCCTGCTAAATGGACTCAGCACACCAAAGAAGTGTGCTCTTTCATCGCTCGAACTGTCCACCACTCCAATCTTCGCCTCATTCGTGCACATGGATCCGATGCTCACGGCATGTGGCAATCCTTGCGTGCTGCACATCAAGATTCTTCAGCCGGCGGCCGCATTTACTGGCTCAGGAAGTTAGTCCTCCTCCGAATGAACGGCGACGATGTTGATGCCCATGTTTCCGAGATGGCCACCTGTGCAGAGAAGCTCAATTCCCTGGTCACCGAGGACAAGCCTCTAACTACTGACGATATTCACTTGGCGGCTCTTCTCGGCTCCCTCCCGTCTGACTGGCTTCACTGCGTGTCGTCGATGATGAACGACGACTCAGTTTCATCCTCCAAGATCGTTGGGGCCCTCAAAGCCGAGTCTCTTCGTCGCAAAGCCCGTAACGAGGAGGATCTCGTTACTGCCTCCTACTCCAAAGCCAGATCGAACCCACCACCAGGCAGAACTCGTCCTCGCTTCAACGACTCCCTCTACTGCTCGTTCTGCAAGATAAAGGGGCACGAGCTCACCGCATGTGAGACGGCGGCCCGGATCTTATCAGAAAACCCCCTCAACCGTTCACCCTCTTCGGAGCGACCCGCCCAACAGCCATCTAGGCATTCTGACAACTCTGACCGTCGTCAACAATCTCGACGTAACCGATCTCCAGCCGCTGCCGGCCATACCTCTGTCGTGGATCTAGGCTATGATTCTTACGACGAGGATTCGGATTTCTCCGTTCCGGAAAGGGCCGGCAACGCCGTGGCGATTGGTCTCCCATTCCCAACCCAAGGAATCTCCCATCCGATGGACGCTAATATCGACTCCGGTTGCTCTGTTTCGATGACGCCTGACCTTACTTCTATTGTCCACCCAAAGCCGAACATCACCTCTGTTCGCCTAGCCGACAAATCCGTTGTGTCAAGCACTCACCGCGGGTCAATGACCCTCCCTCTAGACGTCGATAAACAAGTCCCTGCTTTGGTGGTCCCTCGACTACACGAGCCCCTCTTGTCAGTCGCCGGGATGTGTGATAAATCTATGACCATCGTCTTCGACAATAATTCATGTGATATCTACGAGTCGGCCTCCTTTCGTCCCCTCGGCACGATCATTGGTCGTGGCTATCGCAAAGGCAACCTTTATTATTTACCTTCCGGTGATGTACATGCGTCGTCTGTATCCCTTCCTCCGCCACCTCCACAAACCTACTCACTCATGGACTACCATCTTCGTCTTTCCCACATAGGAATCAAGTCTCTCCGACGTCTCCTCACCTTAATCGGCGTCCGTCCGACGGATTCTGACGATTCGGAGGTACGCAAATGCCCTGTGTGCATTCAGTCCAAAATGCATCGAGTTTCCTTCTCTTCTCGTCTCCCTTATCGTTCCACTTCCCCTGGCCAACTGATTCATTCAGATGTCGGTTCTTTTGAAATTTCATCTCGTGAAGGTTACAAATACTTCGTCACTTTCATCGACGATTATTCAAAATTTGTATCCGTTTACCCTATGAAACACAAATCCGACGTTTTCTCTTGTTTCAAAATTTTCAAAATCTTTTTCGAAAAAGATCAGCAATTCAACATACTTTCCCTTCGTTCAGACAACGGGGGAGAATATATTTCCAAATCGTTTGAGACTTTTCTTCTCTCCTCCGGAGTCCGACACGAGCCTGGTCCCCCCCATTCTCCCGAACTTAACGGCATGGCAGAAAGGACTAATCGCACAATTGGTAATCTCATCCGATGCTCTTTGCTCACTGCTCGTCTCCCCAAGTCTTTCTGGGTCGATGCGCTTCGTCACATCTTCTTTTCATTCAACTCTCTTCCTTGCTCGACCCCAAGCGGTTTCCTCTGCCCGAACACTCTCCTTAAGCGACCCCTCGTTCCTATCTCCACCCTCCATCCGTTTGGCTGTCTAGCCTGGTACAAGGTTCCTGAGGCGAATCGTCAAAAACTTGATCCAAAAGCTAAACCAGCTCTCCTCCTCTCCTATCTCTCCGACGGCAATGGTTACCGATTGTGGGACCTCAGATCAAAATCGTCTATTAAAACCTGGGACGTGATTTTCGATGACACCGTTTTTCCCTACTGCCTCAAACTCGACGTTTCTTCCCCCTCGATATCGGTCGAACTGCCTTGGCCTCGACATCAATCCTTGCCTGTCGCTCCCGCTTCCCTCTCCATTCATCCCTCTGTTCATACTTCTCGTCCTCCCTCTCCCTCACTGTCGTCTGCTCCCGAACCATCTGCTCCCCACTCAAATCTAACCCCCGCCGTCACCAATTCTCTCCCTCCTTCTCGGCCATCGACCGCTCTCCCGTCATCATTTCGCCATGCTCGAACTCCGCCTCCAATAATCCCTGATTCCCCCACCTCGAGTACCTCAGACTCGGATGGTAAGTACTCTGGTCTCGCCTCTCCTATCATCCCATCCTCTCCGATTCCCTTTCCCCTTCCCTCCAACCCCTCGAGTAATCCGGTTCTGACCCCTGTCAGCCCTCAGGTTCAACCCGACGTCGCTCCTTCTTCTTCCCTAAATCCCGTCTCCGTGTCCTCTCCGCCTACCGCACCTCCGGTCAAGCGCTCTGGAAGAACCCGCAGAGCTCCTGACCGCCTCGGAAACTGGGCCAAGTCATCAACTATAGACACCGACGTCGACACCCCCAAGACCTGGCGACAACTCCAACGCTCTCCCCACAAGGCTAAGTGGCTCAAAGCGGCTGAAGAAGAATTTTCCTCCCTCATTGGCATGGACACGTGGAAACTGGTCCCTCGTCCTCAGCGCCGTCGAATAATCAAGTCTAAGTGGGTTTTCAAAGTGAAACGCCGCCCAGACAAGTCCATTCTTAAGCTCAAAGCTCGCTTGGTCGCGATGGGCTACTCTCAAGTCCAGGGCGTCGATTACCACGAGGTCTTCTCCCCCACCCTTCGTCTGGAGACACTCCGTCTCATCCTAAGTTTATTGGCCTCCAATCGATGGACTGGCCGGCAGGTCGATTTCAAGACTGCTTTTCTTAACGGACACCTCGACGAAACTATTTTTATGGAGCAACCACCCGGATTTGTCGACTCACAGCAACCTGACTATGTCTGCGAAGTGAAGCGCTCATTATACGGCCTTAGACAAGCCCCGCGCCAATGGAATCACGAACTCCACTCGGCCCTTATCTCACTAGGCCTCTCCCAGTCTCAATATGACCCAACCCTTTACTTTAAAACGCTTTCCGGTCGACTTATCGGCGCTCTTACCGTCCATGTCGATGACTTGGCCATCGTCGGCGAGCCTACTTTTGTGACCCCACTGATCCGCTCCCTTGGCTCCAAGTTCACTATCGGCGCCGATGAAAACCTCCACCACTTTCTATCAATCAAAATCGATAGGGACTTTGATCAACGTCTCGTCCATCTCTCCCAATCCCACTACATCGACGACGTTCTCTCCAAGTTTCTTCCCTCCTCCTTTACTCCCACGCGAACCCCCACCGACAGCTTCTTCAAAAATCTGATCAAACGCTCCGACTCAGAGGCTTCCTCGTCCGGCCCCTATTCCCAACTCATCGGATCTCTTCTCTGGGTTGCTCAATGTACGCGACCCGATGTGGCTTTCGCGGTGAACAAACTTTCTCAATTCCTCCGCGACCCTTCCGAATCCCATTGGCTGGCGGCACTTCGTGTCCTTCGTTATCTTGGATCCACCAAACACCTCCGTCTGCGCCTAGGTGGTCCTCTCACTTTCAGCGGATTCTCCGACGCTGACTGGGCTGAAGACCGCGAAGATCGACGTTCCACGTCAGCATATACATACCGTTTTGGGGTCGGCGCCATCTCATGGAAATCCAGAAAGCAGGCGACGGTTTCTCTCTCCAGCACCGAAGCGGAGTACAAAGCGTTGGCGGATTCTTGCAAGGAGGGTCTATGGCTCCGCAATATACTGTCCGAATTATGTATTCGACCTCGCTCTTCTATTCCTCTTCACGTCAACAATGAAGGCGCTGAAGCCTTGGCAAACAATCCAGAACATCACTCTCGCACCAAACATATCGACGCACGCTACCATTTCGTCCGTGACTGCGTCAAAGACGACATCTTCACCATCATGCACGTGTCGACCAAAGACATGCTGGCTGATATGCTGACCAAACCACTCCCCCGTGTCCTCCTCGAACGGCATCGTGAAATGTTTGGCATCATTTAGACTCCAGGGTATCAGCAAGGGGGGGTGTTGAGGTATCCAAGGACAATCTTGTTGTCATGTATTCTCTCTTCTTTATTCTCATATTCTGTATGCTTCTCACCTGTCATGTACATGTATCTAGCTGTGACATTTCTCTCAAATCTCTCTACATATAGTCTGAGTGTACAAGCTGGAAGGTCTTTTCCTCATCCTTCCAACAACCATCACTCACCTTGCTTGTGCACTCAGGTTTGTCTTTTCCTTCTTTCATTCTCTTTCTTTCTTACTTCTCATATGAAATATCATCCTTCCAACAACCATCACTCACCTTGCTTGTGCACTCAGGTTGTTTACATCAACAGGTTGAAGCATCCAAAGATGGTTGTTCCTCTTCGACAATGGTAGAGAGGTTTTTTGTCTTGTAGGAAGCGCGTTGAATGTCAGTTAAGCTTTGCCACATGGGAGAGAGCTTTTTCATGCCACCCAAATTTTTTACCCCCTGGCCCTCTGGGTAATTTTGAATTCATCAGTAAGTTGGTGGAGTAACATGAAAACAATTAAGCATTTGAAATAGTACATACTGCCTTTAAACACTTGATTGTGTCTTGCCTGTAAATTATTCCACACCGAGGCTTCTTGCATTGACTGTTTCCAACCCCTGTGTAGATAAAAAATTCAGTAAACCAGAAAACAAAAGAAGCCTGAGATCAAGGACACACATAAGATTCTCTATCATACTCATGGATACACCTCCGTTGATGGCTGCTAGGTTTAATTCAATCTTCTGTAACTCAGAGTATTTAAAGAAATACAACTCGTTGTCTCGTGTCATAACCTTCTTGGATTTTGCGTGGGCAATTGCCCGCAGTTTGTCTAGTGATTTAGTTGCGTATGACTCTAGGGTTGGTGGGCCTTGCACTGAAGGCAGACTAGTGTTACTGTTGGGAAGCATTAAGAATCGTGTAACAGAATCCTGTGGAGCGGGCTCAGGCATGGGATTGGAGGGGTTTGAAGCAGTAGGTGTCCAAGAGTTTGTAGGATGTATACATTCCTCCACGTACTGACACTTGGTTTTCTTACGAGTGTGCGTCTTAGGATCATGGGCCTGGGTGCCTGGCGTGAGGGGTATGGTTGGCTGACTATGTTGATATGCTTGCGTGAGGGATACGGTTGGCTGACTATGTTGAAATGCTTGCCGCTGGGAAGTTTGTATTCCCACAAAAGTCGAGTGGTGCCTGGTTTTGTTGCAAGGTTCCATAATGCACAGATGGAATTTTTTGGTTTTGATGATGATGCAACGGTTGCCCGGGTTGTTGGCAGTTGTGGAGGCCATAGAGCTGCTGAGGTGGTATACGCTGGAGACTTTCGCTACTAAAGCTGAAGTTTGACCCCGGCAGTGACTGGCTGTATGGGGAAGGGGATGGGCTGATTTGATGTTGGTGGGGGTTTGCAGATGGTTCGAGGTTTGCTTTTCCGCCGTAGTAACCAAGGTGGATCAGGTTGGCATCGTTTGTGAGTGGTGAATAAGACATGGATTGGTGATTGCTTGGTAGATGTTAGTCACGGTGATGTTAGTTAGATGCTGGGACTTGAGCTCGGTGGAGGACAAAAACTTTGTTGTTTTGTTGAGCAGGGGAATTGAAGGGGTGTCTGTCAGGGATGTGAAATGGAACGTGTAAGCTTGTGACAAGTGATGGGCAGGGACGAAGTTGGAGTTTTGCGGCTGAGATTTGTGAGGGGCTTTGAGAAAATCTGAGATGAGATGAGAGCGCGGGACTACTATTGGATAGGTTGCCTGGGAGCGCAATGGATGCTATTCAATAGTTGAAATGGTGTCGTCATGGGTGCAATTCACACACCTAGAATAAAAATACACTTTGTTTGTCTCTATCAACTGTCGAATAATTAATCCTGAATTGCTGCGTACTGCCAAGATCCCGGAACTCGCATGCATTATCATATTCAATGTCAAGATCCTGAATCAACTCGACTTGCATCCCTGTGTGATAATCTTCAGACTCAACAAGAACAATCAAACGTCACCACTATCGACCAACACGCCCTTAATCCACTTTTGAATTCAGCCGTTCAGATCCAATCTAGCTCCGAAACTCACACTCAAAGAAGAAACAAGAAATTTAGGAGGAGCTCGGATTTAACACAAGTGGAGGTAGATCTCACTTCTGTTAAAACTTTGTCTTTTCCTCTTATCAATTTCTCTATTCTCATTTATGTGCTCATCGTATAGTTATTGACCGGTTTTTCTTTCTTTTTCGTCAGGCTTGCTGTTATCTCTTTATCTCCATTGTTATTTCTTTTATCTCTTTGAGTTATCACTAGGACTAGTTTAACTTAAGGTAAATAATGATGTCTCTCTTTATTCATCATTATTGTTATTACTCACTCGTTTTTCTATTCTCTTTATTATGTCTTTTTACTGTTAGTTAAATACTATTATTAGCATTAGGTGTTAGCTACAATAAAATATTTCCCTCAAATTCTCACATCAACATCTCTCCATTTCATCTACAAACTCATCCAAACCAAATCTTGTTCTCACCTCGTATCGAGCACGCTTTTTCTTTTCTTCAATCGTATCTTCTTCTTCTTTTTTACTTTACTTTTCAACAACCATCAATTCATCCTTTCTCATAACCACCTCGTCACTGCTCCTCATACTCAGCTCAACTCACCGCCCTTTCTTTCATTTTCTATCCACGACTCCCCTTCACCAGGAAAAATAAACTGTCACCTGACGTCTGGTGACATCAAGAAACAATGGCTGTAGCTTTGTTCTAGCTCTGATTCCCCTCCAACCAGGCTACAATGGTCCCTTTGTGCCCTACAAGGGGCTGTACATGAGGCAAACTGTGCTACTAATGGGCAGCTCATTGAACCTAGGCTGATGTCACCTGTAGTCTAGTGACAATTGATTTTTCCTGGTGCTTCCTCATCAACTTCGTTGCCATAGGACTTTTACCTCTACCCTTCTAGGTATGAGTAGATTCACTCATTCAGTTCATCACATATGTAGAAAGAAGCTGTATAGTTGTATCATACGGAGATTAAACCTGATAAAGAAATTATATTGTAGTGTTTTTGCATTCTTTGGACTGTTGAACAGAAAAAAGAAATAAAGAGGCACCTGATGATAGTCCTGCCTTCACTTTTTATTTTTCGTTGAAACTTTGCGTTCATGCTTGG
Organism: Puccinia hordei; assembly: GCA_007896445.1. Classification (NCBI taxonomy): domain Eukaryota; kingdom Fungi; phylum Basidiomycota; class Pucciniomycetes; order Pucciniales; family Pucciniaceae; genus Puccinia; species Puccinia hordei. Next base: position 75,094 of record RDRW01000401.1, on the reverse strand, counting down.
GAAGAACCGTAGGTTCGGGTCTGTTGAATTTGCTTGAAGCGATTGCTGCACGGACGGTAGTAGAGGTCGAAGAAAGGCCCATCTTTTCCTTCCGCGTAGGGCGCTTGTAAAATTTCGCTATGTTTTCGTGTCAATTCAGATTGATGGTAAGTAAGCCAAGGTTACCTGCGTACAGTTTTCCGAATCCGATGTTTATCTCGAGGAAAACCTACCCGACTTGCCCATCTTGAGTTGATCGTTCTTCCCGAGGAGGATAACCTGACGATTCGATGTGATTGATAGATGTTCTCAGAAGGTAGTCACACGCCGGTCCAATGTATCTGTTCCGTTGGAAGTGTTTTGATTTGTTGTGCTTGTGCTTTGGGTTCGGTGTGTCGGCCGTAGTCTTTGAAGTTGAATATGCATATAACCTTTGATACACCAAGAAGTTAAGACAGTCCGAGAAATCCTGAAACCAGCAAACCCAAGCCCTGCCGCAGTTGACAAAAAAACAGCTCTAGCGTCAGACACTGAGATATCAGTCTATGTGTCCACATATACATATCTCAAGTACTGTAGTTAATCAATGGTTAAGGAATTAAATTAGGTAATAATGAAATTAATCATCAAACCATAAGTTCAGTGCCCACTCATTTCACTTTTTATTTATTCATTAATTTTATACTTAATAGGGGGTATCACATATGGCCAAATCCACCTTGGAAACCAGGAAATTATCCCAAAAAAAAACCCCCAGTGGGTTTCAAAAGGGGGTAGATGAAGGACTGACATGATATAAGAATTTCTAATAATAGGAGAGATTATTATCATTCCATGTATTTAACTGTTAAAAAACAATAAATCAAGAATTATATAGGATTATGTCTCCTGTTCTTCTTAAAGGAGACTATTGTCTTAATCATTCACCCAGGGAATACAAACTCTTTGATTTTTTACTCTGGGGATTAAGTCTTGTAATATGTAGGAGGAAGCCTTTCTTAATGAAAGGTCTCCTGCAGATTATTATTGGGGTTTTGTACTTATAATCCACTAATACTTCCTGTTCTACACACAAACCTTGTGATTCAATTTTCCTTTAAAAATTAAATTAAATTTCTTAGTCACTAGTGTTTTTCTACACTAAGTTACTTGAGCTCCTCAATATTTATTTGCTCCCTTTCCTTCCCCTCCCTTTCTTTCTTTGCAGGCTCCCCTTCTTTCCATGCTCCTGCTTCAACCTCCTCAAGATGCACCCACTCCCTTTCTTCAATTCTCTCCCTCTCCACCTCCTCAAGACTACCTGCTCCCTTCCTTCCACTTTCTCCTGCTCCGGCCAATACATCAACTACCCACTCCCTTACTTTCAATCTATCCTGCTTCCATACATCAACTACCTCAAGCCTTCATTATTATCAACTTGTGGACATCTTTTCCTAGCTCAAATTGGTGAGAATTGAAACAAATAAATCATCTGTTTCTTTTGAATCTTCTCTTGTTATCTCCTTACTTTAATAACTTACTGCCTATTGATCCAAATCTTGAGTCCTGTGTCCTTCTCTCCTCTATAAGTCCTGTCTTATACTCATCTCTGGTTTTCTGTCATAATTTAATCATTAATCTCTGGGTATGGTTTACTCTTGTCTTGCTTTTAACCTTAATTTATTTGTTTCTAAACTACTCCTATAATAGTTCTGTTCTTTTTTTATTTGTATTAAAAACTCAGGTTCTTTTATATTTGCATGAGTATACATGGTCAAACTTCAGTATGTTTTAATCTCATATTAACCCATTTCAGCATGCATTTTTTAGCCATATACATCATGATTCAGCATAGATTAATTGTTGTAGAACTTGAGAAAAATATTTATGGCTTCTTGAAAAGTATGAATTGTGAAATTTGTGTGTGAGTTATCAGGAAACTAACTGGGTTTGATGCTGTGGTCTTACCATAGCAGAGAGCTGTTTTTTCTACCAGTGTTAGTATCCATGGGATTCCAAGTAGTTTACATCTTGATATAATCCACATGTCCAAATTATTTACACAAGACTTAGTTTATTTGCAGAAAATTTTTCTGGAATTGATACCAAGTTGAGAAAAATCCTTCAAATGTTGTACGTGACTTACACTCACATCACCAGGGGGTGCATCAGCTGAACCTATTCGATATCAACATGACTAATTCATATTAGATTTTTCCATCTGATATAATACCCATGGGCCAAGATTTAGTCCACATGTTTGAGTAGATGCAATATCTGTTATGATGTACATGCCATCATTTCAAGTAGATATAATATTAGTTGTTGTAGATACAATAGCAGTGTTTCTGTTATGATCTCACTTTCTTCATGTTATTCTAGATGTGGTAATCTGACACAATAATGCTGTAAGTGATAAGTAATAATTTCCTTCCCTCTTTTAACTCATCATGAATGATATGAAATACAGAAAGTAGATATCTAGGTAATAATTAAACATACTAATCATCACCTATGCAGCTAAATTACTTAGACAACTACCAGGAAAAATAAATTGTCACCTGACATCTGGTGACATCACAAAACAATGGCTGTAGCTTTTTACTAGCTCTGGTTTCACTACAACTAGGCTAAAATGGTCCCTATATGTCCTACAAAGGGCTGTGCATCAGGCAAACTGTACTACTGATGGGTAGCTCATTGAACCTAGGCTGATTTCACCTGTAATCTAGTGAAAATTTATTTTTCCTGGTGAAAGCTTATAATAAACTTCATGTATCAATTGCACAGGTAATACTACACTTAGCCAAATCTTATACATATATGTCTTATCCTAAATTAACCCCACTCAAATTATTCTTAACTTTAGGTATAGTAGCCAACATCATGAGTATTAGTAGTCTAAGAAAAATTAGGAATCAAACAACTTTGCTTTATTGTATGCTTATTGGTACACTCATCCACATTTGAATTGATTCAGAAAACCAAAGACAAGCCAAGGGAATATTTTATTATTTTATTATTTATATTTCATGAGTTAATGGTGGCCAAGGATGAGTCTCACACTGCAACTCTATGGGCTCAGCCAAACCACAGCGCAGTCAGCTACCTTTCCATCAAAATTTGAATTCCCCTCAGCTTAAACCTTTTCAATTACCATTTGCATGACACTCAACCAAAGTAAAAATTCAAACTTATCTTTGAAAATTGCCTAATCCAGCTCTCAGAACTAGGGAGCTCTATTTTTGGTGACTCAACCTATCTTCAATAATTGGTAAGCAACCACCAAAGCAACTTGACAAGGGACCAGGATGTGCTCTGAGCTAGTTCCATGTGTTGGGGAATTCATGAGGCTGTTTGACCTGGCTTGATTTATAGCACCCAGTGATAATCCTCACCCAACTTATCATTAAAGCCATTCCAGTGGAATCACCAGCACAGACATCCCTCACTTGGAGCAGGTGCAGTAAGGACAATCAATAAATAATGGGTTGAGTTGAAGGAGCTCAAGGATAAATTCAATGATGAAGATATGTGGACTCTAGTGATGAAGATTTGTGGAATATAGTGTTGTACAGGTGAGCAAACTCCATATTTGGAGTAGGAGGAACACAAGAGTTGGAGCGGGGAGGAGTAATCAAGACTAGGGATTTTACAACCACAACATATAGGATGAGTTAGTAATTAGCCAGGATGATGGCTAGCTGAATTCCCAGTATTAAACATAAAAAAAAATTAATCAATTGAGGACAAAGAGAAATGGATGAAAATTTACAACAGCATTTATATCAAGAAAGCTAATTCTATTGATGAATATATATGAAGATATGTCAAATACTAATGAAATAGTAATTAATCAAGGTTAGAGTTACAAAGATGATTGAATATTATCAGTAAAGTGAGGATTAAATGATGATTGAAGATAAGCTGTTGAATGAAAAGCACATGATGACCAAAGATGAGTTGTCATGTGGAATGTCTTTGAGTCAAAGGTTATATTTCCCAGAGGGGAGGGTCAAGTTCAAGTCTAGTGGAAAAGGATAAGTGCCAAGCTGAACAGTGAAAGTCAAGGTGAATTTGAGCTAATCTGGGAAAGGGTTATTAGATAGCTTTGAAGCTGCATCAAATCACCAGAATTGGTAGTCCATAGTTTTAACTGCTGATTTGAGTAATTGTCAGAGATGAGATTCAAATTTTCAACTTGGTTACACCAGGAAAAATAAATTGTCACTAGACTACAGGGGACATCAGCCTAGTTTCAATGAGCTGCCCATTAGTAGCACAGTTGGCCTTATGTAAAACCCCTTTTAGGGTACAAAGGGGCCATTGTAGCCTAGTTGTAGGGGAATCAGAGCTCAAAAAAAGCTACAGCCATTGTTTCTTGATGTCACCAGACTTCAGTTGACAATTTATTTTCCCTGGTGTTAGGTGTCATGAAAATGGTAATTGAAATGTTTGAAGCTGAGATGAATTTGAAGTTTGATGGATATGGCAGTGACTGTGCCATGGTTGTCTGAGCCCATTAGAGTTGTAGTGTGAAATTGGAGCTTCCAGTGAAAGAATATAAAACAAACTACATCTCCTTACAAATGGGTTTTGATAAATGCACGCCAAAGGCGCATGCCAATGCCCACCTGCACACCAATTTTTTGAATGCGGGGCCTACACGCCAAAATAAATTGGTGTGTAGGGTCTACATGCCAATTTTTGGCCGTAGGCCCTGCCTGCAAAATATTGGTGGTGTGCGGGTCCTGCACACCAATTTTTTGGTGTGTGGGAAACCTTGTTTGCCAGGAGTATTTCCTCCTGGCTGACAAGGTTGTATAACCTTGTTGGCCAGGAGGATTTCCTCCTGGCTGACAAGGTTGTATAACCTTTTTGGCCGGGAGGAACTCCTCCTGGCCAACAAGGTTGTATAACCTTGTTGGCTGGGAGGAACTCCTCCTGGCCAACGAGGTTGTATAACCTTGTCAGCAAGGAGGAAATCCTCCTGGCCAATGACTTGCTCACGTAATCAAACCGGTTGACTGGTTCAATTACGTGATACCATATCCCACACACCAAACAATTGGTGTCACACCAAACAATTGGCATGTGGGACTTGCACGCCAAAAGAAATTGGTGTGCGGGTGGGCGCTGGCATGCATTTATCAACACCCCTTACAAATACTAGAGTAAAGAAGTGTGGAAGGTTGAATGAGGCACAAACAACCAGCAGCTAGGCTCTTTGGATACGGCTTAGGTATGGATGGTGGAGGAAGGGGAACTAAGCCACACTTGACTATCACATGTGTCCAGTGATTCCCAACACTTGGGTATCACATGTATCCAGTGATTCCCAAAACTTGACTATCACATGTATCCAGTGATTCCCAACACTTGACTATCACATGTATCCAGTGATTCCTGTTAATTAGTGAAAGATATATCACCAGAAAAAAGTTAAGGTGAACTGGGGGCAGGTGAGGTGGAGTAAAACAGGCTAAATCTCTGCTGCAATTCCAGCCAGACTCTGTTTCAATTTTTTAATGTGCTCATTCACACCTGGAGAGTTTGAATAGGGCTGAGTACACTCATCCACCATGGTATGCATTTAGGAACACTCAGCCAGACTGAGTACCTCAGCTGTGTTCAATTACTCCACACACACTGGCCAACAACCAGCAGGGGAGTTCAATGTCCGGTCACCAAGCATCCTTGTGCTTGATGGCCTCAATGGCCAGTATACACACCAAAGGCATCCAAAAGGGCTCTTCCTTGCTTCTCTCACTGACCCTCTATGTTCCAGAGGATCCCAAAATTGCTAAACTTGTTTGTATTCCCGGAATAGTGATTTCTGCTTCCACTTTGTCTTCTCAAGCAGCAATTATACACTTGACATGTAAATCTTGTCAACATTTATGTTGGATCATTGTCCAAGGAGGGTTCACCCGATTCAGCCTACCGCAGATATGTTCAGGGACACCAATTCAGGGGGAAAAAAAAGATTGTCCCATGAACCCTTACACAATCATCCACAAGAAGTCTTTATTGAATTTCATTTGCTATTCAATCAGATCAGCTATTCATCATTCCATGCAAAAGTGGCAACCACTTTCTTGACTAGAGATCTCTGAATCAAAACTCAAGACAATCAAGCCCCATGCCGTTTTTCTTTTCTTTAGTCAATCAACCACTTTAAAAACTAAAGAAAAGAAAAATGGTGAGTAAATCTTCATATCTTTTATTGGTGTTAAAGGAGGAAATATTAATGGTTTCATTCTATTCTTTTTCTTTCTACTACATGATCCTGTCTAGTTATTCTTTTTCTCCATTGATTCAACAACCTCCGTGCTGCTTTGCATCACTCCAATACACTCAGAATCTCAAAGAGGTACCTATCAGTTAACAACAATATATTGTCTAATTCTTCTAATCATTTTGTCTCATTTCTCATATTCTCTTGTTTCACAGATTCTTTATTCTTCATCAGTGTCGGGCAGATCTAAACCACACTTTACTTCATCAACTCAGGTTAGAGTCAGTATTTATTTTTCTTTATTTCTTTATGTTTCTCTTTAGTCAATCAACCACTTTAAAAACTAAAGAAAAGAAAAACATTATTCTTTTTCTCCATTGACTCAACAACCTCTGTGCCGCTTTGCATCACTCCAATACACTCAGAATCTCAAAGAGATTCTTATTCTTCATCAGTGTCGGGCAGATCTAACCCACACTTTACTTCATCAACTCAGGTTAGAAATCTCAAAGAGATTCTTTATTCTTCATCAGTGTCGGGCAGATATAACCCACACTTTACTTCATCAACTCAGGTCCTTGCCAAGATCTTCTCTCCCTCGAAACATTATAGTCTTGCTTTGTCAACCAGCAGTCGGTCAAGTGTTTTTCCTGGTGTATAGGATTTGGTGGTTTGGGGTTGGGTGCAAGTTTCAATGGGAGAAAAGTCATGCAGCAAGCTGTTTGGTAATTTTTGAGGAACACAACTAGCCTATTATAAGAATTGGTCAAAATTGAGCCACCATCCAGCCTACTCATCCACTTGGACATAGGCACTGATCCCTTGGGGTGAGCCATGTTAATGTAGTTGTAGGTCTTCTAAAAAGGTGATATTCCACCAAGCTTCCTTGTCCAAAGTTTCCTGTTGGTTTCCAGTTTCTTCAACATGTCCAAGTTCACTTGATACAACACTTTGGCTTTTGCATAGGGAGACTCTGGTTTTTCAGCAGCCAATGCATGTGCTATACACACATACCCACAGTCACCATCCCCTTCTGGGTCATAAGTTGATTGGAGATACTTAATAACCCATGAAGGTAACTGCAGAAGCTGGGGTGGATGTGGGCAAATTGATCAGTGGAACAGTTTTTTGATAGTCACCATCCCCTTCTGGGTCATAAGTTGATTGGAGATACTTAATAACCCATGAAGGTAACTGCAGAAGCTGGGGTGGATGTGGGCAAATTGATCAGTGGAACAGTTTTTTGATTGACAAAGCCAACACATCTGGGCAAGCCTTCCTGTTGAAATTTCAACTTTAGAAATTTAGGCTTGGGAGAGGTACAATCTTGAGTAGGTCTGATTGGATCAAGGAGCAGGAGAAAGGTAAAAGTTTTAAGGCTCAGACTTGATGATTTTTATTTCTTCTGGAGCTCAAGCCAAGATTAAATAGACTACTAAAAGTGGTTCAACAACTGGTTGAGTTTGAAAACAATAAAAGCATATACTGTAAAGTATAAAAGCATAAGCAATGACAGAAAACATGAAACTAGCTGAACACTAGAGTGAAATAAAACTGCCATGCAGCAGGCTTTATAATTGTTGATGGGGATTTGTGATGGTAAATGATGATTGAAACCCGGAAAGAAGGATGTGAGTGCAAATGTAGACTGGAATTCTGACACTTCCTCCTGCATGAACTGAGATGATTCCATTTGTTCTTCTTGAGTTGGCTGTGATACCAAGTGTGAGTGCATTTGATCAAGAATGTTGATCACCCAATTATAGGTGTAAATGTTGATTGTTCCATAGCCAACTTAGAAGAGATTTTTGAATCTGAAAGCAGCAGCCCTATTTCCATTTGATCCAAGACGGCACATAGAAACAGTAAGTTGGACTGATGGGTCTTTTTGAGGATTCTGAGAGGATTTGTAAAAGATTTGATTTGATTCAATCAGGTGAAGAAGATTGAGGAATCATGGGAAATACATTTGAGAAAGCTGGAGGAAGGTCTTGAATGATTGGCAGGTCATGTAAAGGATGAAATTGTGTAGTGGTAATCAATGGGTTTTAATGGTACTCTTCCCCTTGAATTATTATTTTTTCAAATGATCTTATTTTGGAGTGGCACATAAATAGATATATAGGAGGAATGAGTTGATGATGTCATTTGAATGTCCTAAACTGATTAAAACCCAACTCTCTTCAGTTTTAGTTTAGTTTAGTACATATGTATTTACATAATATCAACTTGATCTTCTTGACCCCAGCCAACCAATACTTCATCTTCAACCATCGTTTCAACATCATCATCTTCATCCATAGCTTGATATCTATATATCTTCTTCTGCTTCTTCTTCTCCTTCTTATCCATCTCTTCCTACATCTAAAATTTAACACACAAAAAATAACCAAAAATCCAACCCTAACGAACACATTGTAGAGATGAACATCAACTTCCTAACAGCAGCCGAAGACTATTGCCAGGCTACGAACAAGAAGAAGAGGAAAGTACCATCAACAACACAATCAACAACAAAACCAACATTCACATTCGAACCAACAACGAACAACAACCTCGATCTACTCCCGACCACACAGGATGTATCATCAGATTCTCTACTCGACCCACTCGCCCTTGCCAAAAGTTTGTCCCTCTTCTCTCTCTCTCTCTCTCTATCTGTCTACATCATAAACCAGTAAACTGATTCTGTCTACCAGTCCTATCCTCTCATCACATCAGGATGAGAAAAAGGCCAATCAGCTCACCAAGACACTACGGGAGGCATCTCCACAAGCTCAGCCAATCTCGACCATCGATCGATCAGCAGCAATTCGACCAGACGCCCAAATTACCGACAACCGATCCCCCACAGCCCAAAAAGACCAACAAACGATCAGTCAATCCTAACAATCTCAATCTCAAATCTCCAGCCTCGCAGCCTCAGCCCTCCAAGTTTGCCTCCCCAAACAAACTTCCTATCTTGCCCAACCTCTATGATCCTAGTCTGCCGATCGAGCAGACCTACGCTCACTACTCACCACCCCACTCTCTCGACATTCCCAAAACTCAATCTTTAGCCCAGACCGTCATTCTAGAGTATGTCCACTCACCTTGTTGTTGAGTCGGGCTACTAATCATCGTCTCTCGTTTTATTTGATTTATCTATATTTTTTTTATTCTACCATCCCAGAAACCATCAACCACAGGATGGAATCTGCTTCCCACCATCTGATTACGATGGCCAATTTACTTTCAGGCTCGAGATGCACCAAGTTTGCCAACGCTTGGCCGGCTTACATTTGGCCATCAGTACCGACAAAAAGAACCGAGCCGTACAAATCCAAGAGGCGATGAGGATTGCGATGGAGAGGCTTGACCAAACTGCTGCTCCAGAGGCCTTTCCGTCTGACCAGACCAACTTTATCCATCAGGAAGATCACAACCGGACGGCCAAGGTCGACCCCGCTCGTCAACCGGCCAGTCAAACGCTCTCCTCGATACGTCCGCCTGTCATCGATCAGCAAACTCCCCCTCCAGACTGCCACCGCCGCTCTCCTCAGTCGCCAACCTCTGCGACAGACCATGGACCATCCGGCCCGCCGCCGACTGAACCACCCCCGCCACTTCCCCAGCCCCCAGTAAAGTCATCAGGAGCATCGGACCCGATTGGCGGAGCCCAGATCTCTGTGGATCCGGACGTCAGGCCCGGGCAAGGCCCACGGAAGAATAAGAAGAAGGGAAAAAAAGAAACGCTCGGCCCATGCAAATGCCAACAACATCCACCATCGGGACAATTATGTGCCCTCACGATTACCAACGAGCTACCCCGTCCGGCCGGGCACGAGACGGGGGTTTGAGGACGATGGCATGCCGCGGGACTGGGCGCGGGTCCGACTTGAGTATGAGGCCCGGCTTGGACGGGGGTTTATCGATCCCACCACGGCCGGGCCCGATGAGCCCGGGCCCGAGGCATTACTTTCGGGAACAGGCCGGAACACCCACTGCCAGCTGGGCCGGTCACCGATCGCGCGCTTCTTTGTTGAACCAGATGAATGGATCTGTTCCTTCTGCGAATATGAGCTCTGGTTCGGCGACCCGCTCGGCCTGCTCAGGGTGATCAAGAACCGGAAAGACGTCCTGCGTCGTCGAAGACGAGCTAAGGAACGTGCTGCTAGAGCCGCCAGCGGGGTCTCCCCCTCTAGTCATCCCGCCCCCCCTCCACTCCCCCCTGCCCCTCCTGCGCCTCTTAACCAGACCGCCCCTCCATCAACCGAGAATACCAAAATTTACAAGAAGTCTAAGAATAACTTCCCTTCTCAGCCTTATGCTCATTCAAGACCACCTACCCATCAACAACAAACCGTCAAACCCTCCTCTACTAGCCCTCCCCCTCATCTTCGTCAGACTGATGATATAGAAGAGCAGGAGGATGGAAGTATTCCTGACTCCTCTCGACCCGCTCACGTTGCCCATCCTCCCCTCTGCCTTAAATCGCCTCCTGATAAACTCGCTCAAATCCCCCCTTCTTCTTCATCTACCTACACCCCTTCTCTTCTTCCTAAATCTTCACCCTCCTCGTCATCTTCGTCTTCTTCCACTCAGTCTTACTCCTCTCAAGCTAAAGATCATTCAAGTTTTTTTACATAGATATTTTTCTCTTTTCTGTTAACATCTTTCTGTCTCGTTTCTAGTCGCCTCCTGTGTGCTCTTCATTTTTTTATCGTCCTCCTGATTTCCAAAAAAAAAAATGACAAAAATCCATTTGCTCTTATTTCGATCATGTTACAATACAACACGCGATCCCCTTTTTCTTCTTCTTCCAATCGCGATAAAAACCGTTCTGATCAATCAATTAATCAATCCATCAGCACATTCATTTATTGTTCAATCTTTCCTATTCATAGATCAATTCATCCACAATATATATACATATAAACAAAGAGTTACAAACAAACATCGCACTCTTGAAAGTATTTTCTAATCTTCTTAAGTTCACAAAGTACTCAACCGAATTGACATTTTCTTCAATTTTCTTTTTGACTACAAGTAGTTCTTTTCCTGCCAGTGCGTGGAATAAGTATTACTTGATGCTATCGTTGAACCGTCATCATCAAATTATTTTTGTTAATGTTCTTTTTCTTCTTTAATGTGTTTTGATTGATTGTTATTTATAATTAGTTTCACGTTGATTGATGAACCACCAAGGATTAATGTCCTGTTTGACAGCAATATGATGCGGGCAATATATGATTATTTTGGCCTGGCATTTGGTATAACATATGGTCAGGTTCAACGAGAATTAATCAGACATCAAAACAGCTGGTAATTATAGTTTTTCACCTGTGAACATCCTCAAAACTACTGTGTAAAGGTATCAAACTTGTGCATGGGAGCTACGTTAGAGAGTCTTTGGGGTGTAATTTTCTTGCTCCATGAGTTCCACGGGTTCTAAAGAATCTAGGTCAGGCATCCCAATCAGCCCAACTTGAATCCTCACTGCACCGCCGCAGCACTTATCAATAAGTTCATCATGAGCTCAAGACCCTTACCAACCAAATCACATTTTTTTTTTATCTTTGTGATGGGTTTTTTTTGAAACAATCTTTTTATCCATCTGTCCATCTTCCAGGCCTTGTGGCTCTATTAGAATAACTCTTGGAAGGATCAGGAGCATGATATTTTGGCCAATGAATATTGCATGCCTTTCCAATACCACACTGTACACCTTCAAACCTAATATAAATTTATTTCTACAGTGGATAAATATGGTCTATCATCACATGTCATTCAATGAATCACTTTTGATTATTTGTATAATCAATAGGATGAAGAAGAGGCACACATGTGTCAGTAAACAAATTTCTGGATGTGAATTTACCATGTAACAGCTTGGTATTACACAGTTAAATCTTGAAATATTAGTAGAATCAAGTCTTGGTATGCGTTATTCTTTCTGACATGTGTTGAATTCAATACTGGGTCAGAAATATTTAATTATGAAAATTGTGTAGCATGTGAAAAAGGGAAAAAACAATTTGGTGCATAATTTAAATATTTAACTTTCCAAACACATCACATGTGGTATCCTTGTGCTTGAAATACTCAATGAATGGCTCAATTCTATTGATATAGTAAAGTTTTTGAAATATTGTGTGCTGTGTGGTTTGGTAGGAAACTGCAATGTTGTATTTGGGGTGGACATATGAGATCAAGATGTATAAGAAAATTGAAAGAAAATTTTGTAGCAGGATTAATTACCATGGTCTTCATAAAATTTGATACTTGTGGCACATTGAAGAAAGGTTGTGGAATTGATGTGAATGAGGGGAAAAACCTTCAATATAGGGGTTACAAATATGACCAAATCCATGATTATCTAATCAATGGGTTTCACCAAATCCACAATTATGAAACAACTCAATAAAAATTCCAAATAATGCAATTATTTGCACTAGATTTTTCAATTATCAACAACAAAAACCCCATTAATATAATTCCCAAAACCCACAATCCTATCCAATTCAACCAATCACAACTCAGGATAAAACATTGCGGAAAATAAAACCCCACTACAACCAATATTCCTCCACAATTCAACCCCAACCAACAGTCAATCCTCCCCAATACAACTCCACCCAATCACAACCCCAGATTTATTCCTCAAATTTCAGCAAGATTTGGTAAGATTTGTTGATTATAAACTTGCTCTTGAAAAAAAAAATTGATCCATCATTGCTTGATCCCAGAACAATTGATGCCTCTCAAAAAAACAATCCCCAAGAAATCTATCACCCAAAAAGTTGGATGAAGGTTTGGTGAGTTTCATTCTTCCAAATCTCAAACAACAAGAGCCAAGCTTGAACCTGAAAAGGCTACAAAAACATTTTGAATTGTCTGTTATCTTCACAATTATCACTGCAAGTATAATTACCTAGGATGACGTCATCCCAGTTAAACTGGGATGAAGTCAACCAATTTAAACTTGGTTGACATAAACTGATGAAATATAAATCTGAGGGGCCCTTGTTTTTATATTTCATTGGTTGAGGTCAACCCACTTTAAATTGGTTGGTCACATCCTAGTTTAACTGGGATGAACTCAACCTAGGCAATTATTCTGGCAGTGTATCTACATTTCATCCCCATTTTATGACAGTGAGGAAGTTGGCAAACATTTTTTTGGTTTTGAATTAATACAATGTTTATGTTTTTGGTTTTTAAATTCTAAAAAAACAAAACAATGAGGAAGGAGTAAAGGAGTATAAGGGTTTCAGGTTTTAAGGTGGGTCCAATGGCTTGATCACGTTATTAGTTTAAAGGTTTTGTTCCCAAAAGGAGTTGTGAAAATTGATGATTATCAAGTTTTTGAAGGAGTTGAACAAACAAGTAAACTTTTGTTGGTTGAAGAAGGAGTAACATGACTGATTGAACTCTTAAGAGCCTCTAGCCTCAATAAATTGGTGATTTAGATTGTTCTGCAGTCATTGTTTGTCATCATTTGAAGGTGTGCATATGCACAGCAAGTGCATACAGTATGGTAAACTCAACAGCATTCTCTTTAACTGGTCCACCCTAGTGTAAGCTTTTTTAACTGTGTCCAACCACTCCAAATATTTTTTGCTTGCCTCACTGCTTTCCTAATCCAGAGGGGGACATCAACCTCAACACCAATTCTATTTTCACATTGTTGTACTTTTCTGGAGGTACCATCCTCCAAGCTGCTGATCAAAAACAATGGATTCCAACTGGAAGGTAAGCCAAATTTTATCAACATAAATAATTACATACTCTACAAGCAAGAAGAGCTGAAATGAACTGACTTGATTTGGATGTTGGCCTCAATAGGGTTGATTATCCAAGGGGGATGCTTAAAAAAATTGATTTTGGAATTGAATGGGGGTGGTGATTACACATCAAGCCGGAAAATCTTGAGGTGGACCAAAGGTTCCGAATCAAATGAGAGTCTAGGCAATGGAGAAAAGATTGATCAAAGACGGCCGGTTGGGTTTCCAATCTACCTCAACTCCTCCAGAACCCATTTACTCTTTTGCGCTTCTCTACCTTCAAATGAGGATCCTGGTCAGCTCACTCAACGTGGGGTGTGTATAGTTTCTGCCTCTTGATTCCCCTCTCTTTTTCTCTTTTCTTTTCTCTCGCTTTATTCTTAGCTCTTTATCTTTTTCTCTTTTGGATCTTTTTCTCTTGTTTCTCTTTTTCTCGTTTCTCTTTTTCTCTTTTTCTCTTTTTCTTTTCTCTTTTTCTTTTTCTTTTTTTCTCTTTTTCTCTTTTTCTCTTTTTCTCTTTTTCCTTGTTCTTTTTCTTCTTTTTCTCTTTTTCTCTTTTTCTCTTTTTCTCTTTTTCTCTTTTTCTCTTTTTCTCTTTTTCTCTTTTTCTCTTTTTCTCTTTTTCTCTTTTTCTCTTTTTCTCTTTTTCTCTTTTTCTCTTTTTCTCTTTTTCTCTTTTCTCTTTTCTCTTTTATGTTTTTATTTTGTTTCCCAAAATGAAGTGTTTTTGACCCATTTTATAGATTTTGTTCACTATCTTGGGTGTTATGGATTCAATCAATCTCAAAAACTGTAAAAATATTGATAAAAAAAACTTGTGTAGTTGAAATATAAATAAAAAAAGTACTACAAGGATTGAGTTTAGTGAAAAAAATAATACTTATGCACATCTTGTTTCCAAGGTGTGCATCATTTCATGCTGGTGTGGAACCCTCACTTGGCTTGGGCCCAACCCACCCCAACTTAGCTATGCAACAAGCGGGTTGGGAGTGTGCCATGCATGCTTGACAGTTGGCCCAGTGCAGTTGTCCTTTTTTGGGCTGAACTTTAGTGTGTGCCCAGACAGGATTGCAACACCATATTTAGAGTACTAGATTCATACAATATTACTTTTGTTTATATAGCTGTCACCATATCCACATGTAGATTTCTCCAAAAGGTGTTAATCAGATTTATTTTTTGGTGCAATATAAACCACCAAAACATGAGCTAGCCTCAACCTTGATTCAATTTATTTTTACCTCTGTCTCCTTGATCATATTCTCAGTTAACCGTGATTAAAAGATGATCTTAAGAACCAGGTATTTTGCTTGAGCCTCTCTCTATTTCATCAACTCTGAGTCTGCCAGACCAATCTTGTTGAGCAAGACCTTTTGACAAACAACTCTGATCCCAACTATGTATAGCCATTCAGAGTAGCACCAAATTTATGCAATGTACGGTATGAAAGATTCAAGAACTGCATCAAATTCAAACCTACTTCCCCACTGGCCAAGTTCTGAAACCTGCAGAACTGAGAAGCTGAACAAACAAAAATTAAATTAGCCCCAACTATCATAATCCTGTTTCCCTTCATGATGCATCAATAATACTAAATGCCACACCTTTTCTACAACAGTACTCACTTGAGAACTGCAGAGATTCAGGAGGATAATTAAAACAATTCAAATGGAGGCTTGTTTTATTTTACCCAACTTTTACACAGAATCTTCATGTTAGTTTTAACTGAGTAATTGTAAGAATCTGGCTATAATAGGGTATTTAATAAAATCTCTCATTTAGATATCTTAAGCTCATTCTTCTTTCTATATTCTAATTTTTCTTGGGTGTTTAATAAATTGTCTCATTTATATCTTTTAAGCTTATTCTTCTTTCTGTATTCTGATTTTTCTGAATTCAAGTATTGCTGCAATAGGGTTTTTGAGACAAAAATATTCCAAGATGAACTATACCCCACTGACAGAATAATTGCCTAGGTTGAGTTCATCCCAGTTAAACTAGGATGCAACCAACCAATTTAAAGTAGGTTGAGCTCAACCAATGAAATATGGGTTCATATTTCATCAGTTGATATCAACCAAGTTTAAATTGGTTGAGTGCATCCCATTTTGAATGTCATGACTTCAACCTAGGCAATTATGCTGGCAGTGCCCTTTGAGTATACCAAACTATCCATCATGGGTCTTAGAGCACCATATCAAATCTTTACTCAAACACCCACTTGGAAACACCATGGTTCCATTTATCCCTTTATCTAAGGCATACAGAGTAACAGAGATCTGACCCCAAATCCTCATGGAAAACAAAGAGCAAAAAAGTTCAATTCACATTTTCCCAATATTCAATGAAATGTTTAGGATGTGGGAGGGTTAGAGTTGAAATTGAATGCAGGAAGGATGATAATTGAATCAACACAATCCTTGAAGTAACTGGTCTATTTTTGTCTGCATATGAACTGCTAGTGACACAAACAATCAAGTATTCAGATAAGATTTCTGGGCAAGATATCATTTTAAAATAATCTGAAGTGGAGGTTAGATCAATGTGGAATCCCTCTGCTTGGCTTTCACACATAATTACATAATCAGATAATTCAGCACACTATTTCAACCCTCCCCACCCGCTCCTCCTAGCTCAGCAGAGACCTTAGGTAAGCAACTCAATCACTTCACTATTATATCATTCTCCCTCTATTTCTGTCCTTCTTCATTCTCTCCTGTTTCTCTTTCATCACTCTTCTATAGTGACTTGGTAGAGAGACCTTTCCCTTACCGCCATCTTCGAGACTCTGCTGAGCTAGCAATTCAAAGATACATTGGTTCTAGACTTGGTCTCCCTCAGCGCCCAAAAATCATCTGAATTCTCGGTTCCCTCCTTAATAAAATAGTGATGGGATAAAACCCTTACAAGCACGCCGGGTACAAGTTTTAAGATAGTTTATTCACTAGGCGGTAAGCCGATTGTAACCTTCCTAAATGTACTTAGATAAACCTATACCCTTTTCATCTATCGATGCCATTTTTTTCAGGCCCAATTAAGGGGTATTGGATTGGGGCCCAGCATTACCTCACCTGGAGCTCTCAGCCCTAGCCAAAATGAACTAAACAAACAAAGATTAGCGCAAATAAATTTCTGTGTGTACTCTCCGATGCAATATAAGCGTTTCTTCTATGGTTTACATTTATAATTAACCCGCCTGAGGCCAGGAGTCTGTAGGAATTGGCGTGCCAAGTCTCAGGCTTGTGTTCAGATGTAAGAAATAATTTCCGCTAGCAATCCAGCACTCAGCCAAGAGTATGTATTTCCACCTTCTCCATGTCTATAAATCTACTTGTCTAGAGCCTGTCTCCAGTCACTTCCCCATCACTTGCACCTCCAATTGAGAAAAAACAACACTATTCTTTACCCATACCAACTTTAATTCTAAAATTCGCGTTCTTTCTGAAAAACATAATTCGCAGAATGTCAGGAAGAGTGAGCAGGTCTTGCGGTCACTGTACTAATCATCCAACGCAACTGATTTAAAATGTGTAACTCTATCTTCCCCTTTACGATTCACAGATAATTAATCCAGTAGCCATCTCTGACATCTTACAATATGGAGCTGATCACTTGGGAGCGGTTATCGAGTCTTATTTGTCCCGTTCAATACCAACTATCCGGACGATGATGATATTAATGTAAATGTTCAATTCACCCACTCGTATCTCTTCTCCTGATTGTTTCAATTCTATACCTTAGCGAAACAGCAATTTAATGACAAGATTGACTTGATCCTTCACGACCTTTAACTCCATCTTTTCAGTCAAAGAGAGGACTATGATAGATTAAGGGAAGAAGCGACCTTTCTCCAGCGAATAGTAAGTTGGTTAAAGTGTTGCAACAGCTAACCATGAGATAAGTTTTACTGAGTGGGCCGGGTGGCTTTTTCGTTTTCGCGTTAACTTAGGCAGCCTTAGTGGGAGTGACACGCGTCCACGCGCTCTGCAGCCACATAGCAATACAAGCCAGGTCCAATCCATTGAACCACGAACACCAACAACTCGCTTGCAAGATATACCTACTTCAGGAACAGAACTTCCGCGCTCACCGGGAGTTGATCCGGATCCTACAGAGATTAAGGGACCGTTGAGCATGTCCAAAACCTTGTGCATAAATGCGCAAATATATGTATCTCCTTATCTTTCAGCACTGTCCGGTTGGTCTCCATGGGCTGTTGTTTATTTCTATTTACATGATTCTAAAGTGACGATTTAATAAAAGTATAGAGTTTTCAACGACATCTATCTAGGCTTGTGATGCCATTTTGATGTTGAACTCGTAGAGGGTGAGCAGGTGTCCACCAAAGTAGAATGTATCCTGATTGCTGTGTGGACAAGTTTGCCCTTGGGGCTGAAAGCTCCCAGATAACGTGAGACCATCGGTTTCGACGTGTTAGTTGTATAAGAAAGCAAGGAAGCCGTTTCTAGAATTACTGGCTCAGCTTCGCTCAAGTCCATGGGTAAAGTTGGGTGGTCTGTGTTGCGGGTGTGTTGTGATGTGTTATCCCATCTTTGTGGCCTTTCAAGGACTGTGTGTTCTATGGTGGAAGAGATTAGAGCTCGAACGAGCGAAAATTCGACGGCCTCTTTCAAATTAGCTATTTCGCCTTCGGATATACCCAATTTTTCGCGAAGCTTCAGTATTTGAGCGGCGGTACTATATTTGAACCACTGAGGTGTGGCCTGGGCCCGGGAGCCTCAGACCCTAACGTAGATGCCTGCTGCCCTTGCGATAAAACTTTATTCCATCGCTCTATCTACGACCTGGATGAGCTGTGAAGTACCTTATACATACGGTTAAATGCTGTAGCCAGGAGGGTGGGATCGATCAAACGAGGGCACAAGGAGGCCGGTCAAATTTCCATCAGCCCGCTTGTTGTTGATTGTGTTGAGTGTTACACGGCAGTTGCGCGAAATTTGGTTTTGTGAAATGGGGAGCAATCTGACAAAAAGATGTGCTTCGCTATGAGCCCATGCACGCCTCGGTATCGGTTCCAAACTCGGTGAAGAGAGGAAGGAGAACTGGTACCGGGACGGCAGGTAGCGCTATATACAAGTAGTGCGCCGCAGCGGATGATGACTAAGCTAAGAGCATCCACAGTCGTCTCGATAAGTCGGCTCAATAAGGGCATCTCCACCGCGGTTGCTATATGAGGTTGCTATGCTAAATATAGCAACCCAAACCCCATATAGCAACACCACCATGGTTGCTATATCAGCAATCTACACACCTCCTATGGCAACCCAATAGCAACCCATTAGCCAGATATCACACAGCAAAAAAAATTGTGATATCTGGCCCCTCTCCCCGGTCACTTGAAACCACACACAACCGGGAGGCTTTGGTAACACCCAAAACCTTTCACCGCCCCAAGCTGCGATATATCGTAGCTTGCGGTGTGTAGCAACTCAGCCTTGGGTTGCTATGACTCCGGCAAGGTGCCCTGGCACAGTCGCAATAGCAACCTGGATAGCTCCCCACGGTGGAGATGGCCTAAGCTAACTTTATTGAGACAACTCCACACTTGTACGCTCAATAGCGCTTGATAACTGTTGATTTGCTAGAATTCTCAATAGAGGTCCATAAATTTATGGACCTCTATTGAGCTTGATAAGGTAAGTCTTCCTGGCTTTCACAGGTCACCTCTTTGTGAACCCTCCCCCCAATTGACATCCCCAACTTCAACCTCTCCCCAAATCCCCCCTAGTTATCGACTCGATTTGCAGAGGGCACAAGTGTGGAACGGCCCAATAACCCAGCAATAAAGCCCGTTTATCAAGCTACAAGTGGGGACAGGCTCAATAAAAGTACTATTGAGCTCAATAATAGCTCCACAGTTATTGAAATTTTATCAAAACAACTGTGGATGCTCTAAGTAGGATGATACTTATGTACTTGATGAATGGACTATGTAGTAAGAGCATCCACAGTTGTTTCAATAAAATTTTGACAACTGTGGAGCTGTTATCAAGCTCAATAGCTATCTTATCAAGCCTCTCCCCACTTGTGGCTTGATAACCCAGCTCTATTGCTGGGTTATCAAGCCATTCCACACTTGTGTCCTCTGCAACTTGAGCCGAAAACTTGGGGGGGAGGAATTTGGGGAGAGGTTGAAGTCGGGGATGTTGATTGGGGGGAGGGTCCACCAAGAGGTGACCTGTGAAAGCCAGGAAGACTTACCTTATAAATAATCCTAGGAATTCAATTGCTATTGAGCACACAAGTGGGGTGTTGTCTTGATAAAGTTAGCTTATCAAGACAACTGTGGATGCTCTTACAAATGTTGTGTTAATCTTGTAGATACTCCAACTCTAACGCTCCCCTCTACTCTAGGACTAAAAACACTACCAGCCCAATCCTAGCTTCTTTGCTGCAACTTCTATCTTGTTTGGTCCCAGCTTCTTGGTAAAGATGTCTGCTGCTTGATCTTCAGTAGGCGTCCACATGAGATTGACTGCCTTGTTGCACACAAAACGTTTTATGAATTAAAACACCCTTAGAAGATATTTCATTTTCTTCCTTGAGCCATTGTCACTTGCAACCAAGATAGCTTTCTGATTATCACAAAAAATATTCACAGGCAACTTTTGATGTATGATTTCCAGAAGAATAGCAATACCTGCCAAGATTTGAGAACTTTCAGAAAGGGAAAAATACTCAGCCGTGCATGTTGACAAAGCCACAACCGCCTGCCTGCGTGCAGCCCAAGCAATTGAGTTTCCAAAATGTTGGATTATGTAGCCAGATGTTGATTTGGCGTCAGACCAGAGGTCCAGATTTTCCTTATTGCTCTTGAAACTTAGTGACTTTGGAATAGATCTCTTGAGGTAGCCAACAAGGTGATTGAGAGCCTTCCAATGAGAATAAGACAGCCTGTTACTATAGCGGGCTAACAGGTTCACTGTGTAAGACAAGTCAGGCCAGGTTCCACATTCAAGATAGCTCAAGGAACCAATAACAGATTGGTATTTGGTTTATTCAAGTGTATTGTAAGCTCTCATCTCAAGTTTTTCCTCAGGTAGCATACTTTGATGAGTCAAAACTGGTTGCTTATAATCATCCACTATTTTTGCTGAGCCAGCTTCACCTGATCCATTCTGATTTCCCTGTCAACTGCAATGATATTAATCCCTACCATCCTCTTGAACACATCTGCCCATTTGATCTTAATTTCCTTCTCCATGGCCTCACACAAGTTGTTCAGAAGTAGTTGGTTTGAGGATACACCAGAACCATCATCAACATGGAGCCAGATGATGATGAAATCTTCTGGGGCAACAAATGCTCTGTAAGAGTAGTCAAAGGAGTTTGTCCGCTGTGATCTTCATCTGGGTGATTTCAGAAGACAATTTGGTCCATGTTGACAAGGTGAAGTAGTTCCCTGGAGATTTATTGGATGCCAAGGTCATCAGTTGTCCAAAAATGGAGAGCTTATGTTGCCAATCTGTGTGGCTAAAATTATGCTTGAGAAGCTTGAAGATCTTCCATGGAGAATCAGAGTCCATCTAGGATGTCTCATAAGGCCTTCACAACTGTCATAAAAAGACAATATGAAATGGCCTTCTGCTCATTCTTTTCCCGTGAGGTGAAGTTGATTTCAAGCAATGTGAACAAGTCCACTTTAAAGACAAAGTCTGATTTCCAATTAATCTCTAATTTCACCCATGTTTGATAGTTGTGCATGTCATACACCAAGGTTACCTGGTCGGGGTTGTGGTTGGCATGAGTTCTGCTCACTGAACAGAAAAAGTTGCAGATGATAGTCTCTGATCTTGACTCTTCTTTTGAAAAAGCTCCAGGTTGCAGAAAGGCATGGTTTTGATTGATATATGCTTGCATGCGGTTGAGTTAATCCCGCAGTTCAATGTAATCATCCTCACTAAATCTTGGTTGGTTCATAGTTTGAATGTTTTGTTGAGGGGTAAGGTGGAAGATAGTATCTCTTCTTTGGATGAATCTGGGTAAGTTTTCTTCTAACACAAAGTGGTTTGGATCTGATGAATTGCTTATATCTTCTCTGACTGATTTGTAATCTGATCCTGTAAAATCGGTATCTAATCAATTATTCTCTTCATTCATCCAACAAGAAATTACACTGTCCTCAGCAGCATCTGTTTACCATAAATACTGGGCTCTCTTTGTCCCTTTTGTAACACACTCACTTATTTATATACACTCTCACTCTTATATTCATTCACTCATCATCATCATCATATTATACAATACACACATCACACAAGATCTGGTACTGTCATGCGACCAACCCAACGTACAGATGGGGATTTGGTTGATTGAAGCGCAAAGGGGACTGGAAGATGATTCAAAGGAATTCTTCAAAGCGGCTCAAGGATATCTTTGAGTCAAAGTATTCTCAAAGATAACTTTGAAAATAACTTTGAAGATGAGATGTACGGAATAAGTACTGGCTCAAATAATACTCGGAGTAATCAGGGTGATGACTGATTGAGGAAGGTAACGTAAAACAATGTTATATTAATTAAGTGAGGAAAAAGGAAATGTAAAGAAAGTACAATTGCTTTTATAGACAAATATTGACATGAGGCTTTTGTGTGAATATGGCTAAAGAAAGTATGTGCTTGCAGTTAGATTTACACAAGTGGTTGAAAAAGTCAAATGAAAAGTATAACTGATAAGATGACAATTGTTTTGAAGATGCAAACCAAAATCCCAGGTGATGTAAAGGGTAAGTGCAAAGCTTGATTAAAAAGGTTAAGCGCCAAGCTGAGGGTTGAGGCATTCGAGCTAGTCCAAGTAAGGGTTATCGGATAAGCATTGAATAGCCGTCAAATCACCGGAATGGGAATCTTTGAGTCAGGGACCGGATCGGGTAATGAGTTCTGAATGTCCCTTTGATTAGGTGTCATGCATTTGGTCCTTGAAAGTTCAAAGCTGAGTCTTGCATTTGAAGTTCAATGCATAAGGAAATGCTGAGCCGTGTTTGGCTGAGACTGAGATTTGAAGCGTGACAGGTACCCTTAGCTCAACAGACTTAGAAATATTAATATTCATCACAATATAATAATAACACTTTAGTGGGTGTTGATCAACACACGCCCATGCCAGGGGCAAACCTTTCCCAGGAAGGGTGTGTGACCTGAATTCCCCTCCTGGGAAGTTTGTGCAAACCCACACACCCTCTCTATACATATATGAAAAGGTGTTCAGAGTTGCACACCTTGAAGAGAGATCATCCCTCTGGTCAAAGAAGGCATACAGCCTTGTTGATTGGAGGGATTTCCTTTGGTTGAAAAGGCCATACAAGCCTCATCAACCAGAGGAGATCCATCCATTTGAAGAGGCCATACACACCTCTTTGACAGGAGGGATTATCTCACCAGAGGGAATCCCTCTGGTAGAAGGGGTTGTATTCCCTCTTTGACCATAGGAAGTGCCTCTGGTTTAAGAGGGCATACACACCTCTTCAACCAGAGGAAATATCTCCTTTAAACATTATATTTCACAAGATTCTTAACCCCTTTCCACTTTAAAACACCAGGCTTTGCTGCAAAACGTGAAAGGTAATTCACCATGTGACAGATGGCAGGGCACGTTCCTACAGCCAAATATCTTAACATGCCAATAACCCATTATAAAGACTTTCCCAAATTTGACACATCCCCATCTTCATACGTGACTGCATTGAAATTTGACGGTATTTTATTTTCCTAGAAATTCAAAGCTGTGAACGGGCCACTTTTTGCCGCCACAATAGAAAAAAGCACTCTAAGTTCAGCAAAGTTGCTTTAGGTGAAAATGTTTCATAGAAATATGTCCCAGCTACCCAAGTAAACCCTATGCTAAAAAAACAGGCTTTAAATCTAACTCTGGAGCCATCTACATCCAGTTTTGTTCCAAACACCCATCAACCATTCAGTGCCTTCTATTCATGTAAAATCAAATGCACAAGCCATACACGCATATGTTCTAAATTATTTAAGTCCACTGCAATAGCTTTTGACCAAGCATCCTTATCTGCAGAATTCATAGCCTGCTTGAAGGTCTTAGGTACCAAAACTGCATAAATTTTGCTTAGGTTTATAATCTTGTCCACATTTAATATGTCCATGGAATTCAAACTCTCTGTGGATAAATCCCCCATCTGCATCAGATTCATAAAAAAATCACCAGGCATTTTTTGAAACTGTCCATTTTCCTGTGCAGGCTCAGTTTCTGTTCCAGCCAATGGCACTTTCTGGAAGTGAGGTAGTTTCTTGTTGACAAAGCAGACCATTGCCAAGACAAAAAAAATGGCTCTCTGCCAAGTGTAACACATATAATAAGATGGTTATTTCTCATATTTACTATGTAGTGACAAGTTTATAGCATGAGAGGAGCTGTCAATGGGTGACTTGTGAAACGGATTGACACTGATCCACAATCTGTTTCATGCAACCTAATGGGCCAACTTCACCTGTTATGCATGTATTGATCCAGTACAAACCATACATGGTTTGTTTGGCTTGCAAAGGGCATTCCCTAGATATATACAGATAGTCAAAAATTATCTGCAGTCTGCAGTGGTCTTGTGTTCTAGTTGATTGCAGTTAAATATACCTCTACTCTTGTATTTGGTCTCTCGAATCAATCATCATTGTTCAATTCACAATCTGCTCCCGTTGATCTCTTTTCAACTACTGTCTCAGGTTTGTCTCAATAAGTGCCCTTTTCACGGCTCATTTCTTGTGCCTAACAAATATTATCTCATCAGTCTAATAAAACATCCATCCCTTGCTACTTTCTAGTTGAGCCACAACCTGTCCTTCCAATGCATGTGCATCTAGTTTCAGTCTGTTTTTGAGGGGCACATGGATGTATGCCCAAATCCCCAAAGCCTTGATGTTGAGCAAATAGCCTCTGCAAGTCTCTGTATGCTCTCAACTCGATCATCAAACGAGATTACACAAGAGATGTCACAGAGTACTCGCAACATCCAAACGTCCAAGCTAGAACTGGTTGACCCCCGACTACCCGATCTACATGCGGCTGGACATGCGGAACACGTCAAGATGGCACTCAGTCACCGACGAAAGCAGTACAATCGACAGAAAGTAGCCCAGCAGGGCAAAAGCTCAAGCAAAGAACTCGCTGAGCTAATAGATGTGAATGCGAAAGCAATTGCATCCAAAGTTAAATCAGCATTCAGTATTAATGCTCGAAAGAGAAAAGCACAGAATGCAGAGTACCCAGTCACCAAGAGGAGACGAGTAACTCTAGGAAAGTACCGACTAAAGAGAGTCAAACGCACTGAGAAAGCAAGACTTCTCAAATGCTTTAACAGGAGAGGAGGCCCTCACGGACTCGTGCACACCCATCAGTGGTGGGCACTAGTATAAATAGACACCTGTCTCAAGCAACCTTGTTTTAGATTTCTTTACTTACCATTTTTTATTATTATCATTACATATAACATCATTAGCATCTTGTCTGGTAGCCTCGCTCAACAGACTTACAATTAGCAATATACTAGTGTCCAGGGCGGCTGCGCCACCTGGGCCAGATACAGGGTTGCAACAGGCTGTAATTTTAACATAAGTGATCCAAGGACCGCTACAGGTGAAAATTATGTGTAAAGTAAAAAGTATGTGAAACGGGGTTACAATCAAGAAGCAGTGTTAAAAGCAAAAAAATTATTACCAGGGAAATTTATGAAACATGTGGGGTGCCAAAAGTAACAGCTTGACCTCTGTTGCACAACATTTGATAGATATAGCCACAGCCCCTATTGGTGCACAAATATTCTCTAGTGACATTTGTTCAGCCCTATAGAGGCAGAGAGTTGAATGAGCAGAGGGCTTGGTGGATGAATAAGTGTTTAGGGAAGTAACCTCAGCATGAATTTCACTGATTCCATGGGAATGTGAAGGGTGGGAGGGCTTTTTTTAGTAGCCATGCTTGTTTTTTTATAAAGTGGTGGGTGTGGATGAAGACTTGCAGGAGATAGTTGTGTAGCGGTATTTAAAAGCTTCCTTGGAGTGAGTATCCATGGTGGGAGGATACATAGAATGTCATAGGGTGAGGTCAAAGAAGGTAATTTGGTAGGAATTGGATTGAATACATACAATAAAGGAAATTGAATTGGCTAAAAGGGATAACATTTTGTTGGTTTCCAGATCTGCAATTGCAGTAATGCCAGTGAGTCATGGGTCAATGTGCCATATATGATTTTGGGTCCTCCTGAGGGGAGTTGCATGAAGCATTATGTCTATTTGTGGAATCAAAATGTTCACAAATTTGGTTTCAGAGTCCAATGGTTTAACAACTATTACAAATCAGGCATTTGGGTTGAGTAACAATTATAATTGTGAAATCATGTTGTTACAGGTTTAGACAAAGTGGCAGTTTAGGATACATAATCCAATTTGTATTTGTGGCAAGAGTGAACAGCAGAATCCAAGTGAGGATGGGGAAAAAGGAAATGTAAAGTTGTATTGTAATAGTGGCTCATTGTGGATTATGCTTGAATATAAATACTGCACTTATTAGATGAATATCAGGTTGTTTACACCTACAATAAATATGAGCCCAAACACACTTGGATGGTAAGTCAAGGTGTCCAAAAAATCTAGGCAGAAGCCATTGCCAATTTATTCAGGTTTTTCAGGTTTAGCTGGACTTTGGAAAGTGCAAATGATTCTCCTGCATACAATCTCTCCATGAGTGGGAAGCCGTAAGTTGTACCTTGTGCTGTAACCTAACCTAGGCAAAGGGCTCATATCCACAACCTAATGATAAATCATCAGCCATTAGTTTAAGGCTCAAATATTTCAATGAAGTGTGCTTGTGGAGACTAACCATAATGCCCACAGGGCTGTCACATTTGGGGCAATTAGATGGCATGCACAGGATGACAAAGTAATTTGATAAAGTGTAATTGGTCAACAAACATAGGGTTAATTTAACTTGACAGGTACAATAAATTGGTAGTATCAGTTAGAGCCTGAGTTCTTCAATTGCTTCTTGGTGCCATTCAATATTTTATGCGCCAAGCGCTGCTTGGGGAATATAACACAGAAAGATTGTGGATTAGATTGATTCCATTTCAGGGACTTGAATAAAAGCATGCATATTTCCGGCCAAATTCGTGGCACAAATTCAATCATGAATAGGGAATTGAAACGGGTTGCCTGGGTAAGTTTCAAGTCATTTTGTGCAAAACAATGGTATAGTTCCAGGTATACCAGGAAAGGCCATACATTATTTGTATTAGTGACTATTTATGTTGCTTGGGAACGACCCCCCTGTCTTGAGAACACAAGTTGCGTATCCGCTTTGAAAACTTGCGTCCCCTTTGAGATCACTCCTGGCGCTACTTGCGTGGTATTAAAAGTAAAACCAGGATTATCCAAAGCCAGGCTGGACCGCTTGGATTGAATCACAAAGCAAACATAAAATATTTAATTAATTCTCAAATTGCTTTCCTATCAGAATTCAACATAAGAATTATAAAATTAGACATGATGAGAATTGTCACCATCATGAACCTGAGATCTCATAAGTTGAAACTGCATACAGATACCATTAAAGGAAGAAAATGGGATCAAGATGACAGTTTCATGTCTTGATATTGAGAGCAATGATACCATTTTATCCTTTTTCTTTTTTTAAAAAAAGATCTGTTTACGACGAATGTAACAGAATCCTCAAAAGATTAATTGTTGACTCCACACTTCCCTAGATGCAAAAAATTCACCTGTTCCTTTCGCGGCTCTGCTGAGCTTTCTGATGGTCATTTATTTCACCTGCTATAAGCGGTCTTTTTGCAGCACTCAGTTGTACGCCCGCGAGGTACCTGATTGGTATTGTCTTATTCTGTTTCTTATATCCGGCCCTCAACAATGTCTACTAATAGAGACCATCAAGCAATCCACCATTCAACCTTTAACTTTCCACCAAAAATTATTGAGTCGTTATAAGCTGCATCTGGCCCCTTGCTTGGAAATAAATACTTGAGTTCCTTAAATTTACAGACTTTCCTGCGATTAGTTGACCGAGTTCCTTAAATTTACAGACTTTCCTGCGATTAGTTGACCTCTCTCCTGTGCCGCAGCACCCACTATTGTTATGTAAGAGGGTTGAGTAGGCAGGTGAGATTGTTTGATCAGGCTGTTTGAGATCCAGAGTTGGTTTTTAAATAGTGAGCCTCTCTCTCTCTCTCCCCCTGACTCTACTGGGCCTGAGAAGTATTCAAACATCTCTAGCATCTCCCATTTGTCCAAGCATTCCAAAGGGGGTAATGTTAGAATATAGTGAAGGGTTTGTTACTTGCTATCACTTTTTCTAGTGTTAGGCAGTCGGTGTATTCAATGGAGGAGCAGGGAGTAGGAAAGGGGTCTTGTGTAGCAAGAAGAAAGCGGCTGCATTTATGCAGTTAGCAGAGGTGAGATTTCGACAATGGAGGTACAAATAGAGGACTCAATGAAGATTAGTTATATTTCCGGCAGCATTTAAGCTACCAATTCAGTTATTTGAGGATCGAGGAGTTGTGAGCATGGATTGATCGCAGTATTTAAATTGACTGTAAATAAAAAATGCACAAATCAGTTGATGCC
The DNA here is from genome assembly GCA_007896445.1 of Puccinia hordei. NCBI lineage: Eukaryota > Fungi > Basidiomycota > Pucciniomycetes > Pucciniales > Pucciniaceae > Puccinia > Puccinia hordei. The sequence continues at coordinate 46,520 of RDRW01000401.1, read as the reverse complement.
GAAATCGTAGGCTGTAGGGCCATGACAGGGCAAAGAAAGATTATCACAACATGAGGGGGCGAAGATAGTTCCGGAGATGGCAGTGGAACGATAAAATTGGAACAGACACCAATTGTAGTATTACATGGCTCCGGATATAGCAGTGCAACCGCGATACACTGGAACCATCAATTGGGGTACACTACAGAGGGCAGTCCTCGCAATATGGGAATCACCTATGGCTGGCCAAAATTAAAATAAATTAAAGAGCAAGCGGCATTTGGCCAACGTGGAAGGGGCCAAATGCCGGGTGGGGCAAAAGAATTTTTATCACTCTTGGAAGACGCAAAAGGTAACTTGGTAGCTACAGCGGATAAGGCAGTGGGGGCTAATATGACCGAATTAGGTGGGATCATCTACAGTATACATTCAATGAAATGTCGACTCTCGGTGATCAAATTGAGGGGGAATGCAAGGACGATTAGATTTTTTACGGGTCCGGGCAAAGGTGAAAAAACAGGGAGACAGGTGCATCGGTGTTATGGTCTGATCTGTGGAGAGGAAGGCTCTGGGGTTCTGGGGTTTCTGGGGTTTTGGGATCCTATAATGTAGATTGCAGGATGAGGAAGAGATGTGGATCCTCGTCCTGACAGACTATATAGTGGTCTGTCTGTGATATGTACGTGATAGACTATCTACATGTGGTGCGGGCTTTGGTGCGGGCAGGCCCGCAATACGGCTCATGACATTATCCCCCGTTTAATGCTAAATCCTCCACTCATTCGCCAATCAAGAAAAAAGAAAAAATTCCACCTCTTATCAATTTTGTTCCTCACTTCCTTCTCCGCCTCCGCCGATGAGCAGTTCCCGCATTCGGAAATCTTGAATTAAATCCCGCTACCAGTTCCTCGCAATTCTTCAAGTTTTCCGCCGGTTCCCATGAGTTGTCTTCTGTTCCAAATCCCTTCCAGCTGACCAGGTATTGGGTCTTCCCGCGTCGTCTTCTACAGTCCAGTACCTCTTCGACTTCCCACTCGTCCCCGCCATCCGCTGTAATTGGTTTGGGGTCTTCCCTTCGTCGTTCCGCAATTTCGTCGGGTCTGTGTTTGCGGAGTATTGATACGTGAAATACGGGGTGTACCCCCCGCATGGATATAGGGAGTGTTAGCTTATACGCGGATCTTGAGATTCTTTTACAGATAGAGAAAGGTCCCAGCCATCTATGTTCCAATTTTGGGCTGGGGCGGGTCGTTGAAATGTTGCGTCCGTCTAGCCATACTTCGGCCCCCACGTCCCATTCCGGTGTTTCCCTTGTTTTCCTGTCAAATTGGCCTTTCATTGTTTCTTGCGCCTCTTCTAAGCAATGCTTGAGTTCTCCTTGGACTTCCGCAAGTTTGCGGAGTCGTTCCTCTACTGCGGGGATGCATTGTTCTGTTGAGGGGGTTCCGCTATATGCAGGGTTGAATCCGTAGTTGGCTTTGAACGGGGAAACTCCTGTCGAGGTGTGGTCGTTGTTGTTGTAAGCAAATTCGGCCATTGGGAGGAGTGGGGCCCAATCGTTCTGTTGGTAGCAAACAAAGTGCCGCAGGTATTGCTCGACTGCCTTGTTGGCGATTTCGGATTGTCCATCTGTCCTTGGGTGGTACGCTGTGGATGGCTGTAGTCTAATCCCCATGCGGGAGCTCAATTCACGTGTGATTTGGGAGATAAAAATACTTCCCCGGTCTGAGATAATTGTCTTGGGGGTTCCATGGAGTTTCCATACGTGTTCTGCCATCAGTTCCGCTAGTTGTTCCGCGTTCATGGTTTTCTTGCATGGGATGAAGTGGGCCATCTTGGTCAGCCGGTCTACTACTGTTAGTATGCTGTCGCTCAAGCGGGATTCAGGGAGATCAGTGATCAAATCATAGCTAATGTCCGTCCACGGGCCTGCGGGGATTGGGAGGGGTTCTAATGTTCCGAACGGCCGTCGAGTGCTAGATTTGACTCTTTGGCATGAATCACATCCGTCTACGTACTGGTTTACAAATCTCTTCATTCCACTCCACACAAAACTTCTCCGTACCAATGCCAACGTGCGGGATCTGCCTGGGTGGCCTGCGGACTTTGTGTCGTGTCGACTTTTGAGGATTGTCGTTCGCAATGCCGAGTCCGCTGGTACCACTATCCGTCCCTTGTCATAGAGTACCCCGTTGGCTTCCGCATACCTGTTGTGGTCCCCTGTCGGTTTCTGTAACAGCTTAATCCAGTCAGCCAATTTTGGGTCATGTGGGGTCAGTTCTCTAATCCTGGCAATGATTTCGGCGTCAGACAACACTAGGTCGTCCGTTCCCGCATCTTCCAAATCAGTCCCCATCACGTCCACCTCAAACCAATGTTCCCCATCATCCATTTGAATTGATTCGTCCATAAACCAGCTGTCCAATTCCGCACATTCCGCAATCTCTTCAAAAGTCCGCTCGGTGATGTTACCTGGCTTTAAAAGCTGACCAAAGGTCAGCTTTTCTCCCGGTGCTGGGGCGAGGTCCGGTCTGCGGGATAGGGCGTCTGGTTTTGTCGATTGACGTCCTGGTCGGAATATGATCTCGAAGTCAAAACATCCCATGGTCTCCGCCCATCTTGCCTGTCTTCTCGTGAGCTGCTTGGTTGTCATGAAGCTTTCCAAATTACGGTGATCGGTGTATACAATTGCCGTCAAGCGGTGTGGGTTCCCCTCCAAGTATTGCCGCCACTCTTTGAAGGCAGCCACAATAGCCAGTAACTCTTTGTCAAAGATCTCATAGTTGTGTTCCGCCTGTACAAGGGATCGGGACAGGTAAGCTACTGGGTGAAGTTCCTGGTCCTTGGTGCAAACCTGGGACAGTACCGCTCCGAGCGCGAAATCGGAGCAATCACATTCTAGGACAAACGGTTTGTACGGGTCTGCAATTTTCAGGATCGGGGCGGATGTGAAGGCGGTTTTGAGGGATTCAAATGCAGAGTTGCACTTGGCGTCCCACACGAAGGGGGTCTCTACTCTTGTCAGGTTGTGGAGTGGTCTGGCCTTTCCTGAGAAATGGTCGATGAATCGGCGGTAAAAATTAGCAAACCCAATGAATCGTTGAAGTTCGGTGACATTCTTCGGTGCAGGCCAGTCGGTTACTGCTTGCACCTTTGCGGGGTCCATTCTGATCCGGTTGCATGATATCAATAATCCTAGGTATTCCACTTCCGGCCTTGAAAATTCACACTTTTCGGGTTTCAGCCACAATTGGTGCTTGCTCAATGTGTCCAGAAAACTGCCCACCGCTTCCGCATGGTCCGACCCTTTCCGCGTGTAGATCATGATGTCATCTAGGTATGCAGCGGTGTCTTTCCCAATCCGTCCGAGGAGGATGTCTTGCATGAAGTATTGGAAGTATCCTGGCGCTCCCGTGGGACCGAAGGGCATGGTAAGCGGGGCGAATTGACCTGCCCTGCAGATGAAAGCCAGCTTATCTTCGTCGCCTTCCGCAACTCTGAGGTTTCCATATGCGTTGCGGAGGTCAAGCTTTGTGAATGTGTCCGCATCCAAAAGGCTGTCAACTAAGTCCATTGTCAGTGGGAGCGGGTATTTGTTCTTCACCGTTACGCGTTGAGTCTCCTGTAGTCAAAGCAGGGTCGCAGGTTTCCGTCCTTCTTTCCAGTGAATAGCACTGGTGCCGCCCACGGGGATGTGGTCCGTCGAATGGTCCCGCTCGTCAGTCCTTCGGCAATCATAATATCAAGTGCCTGGTTCTCTGCTGGGGATAGCGGGATGATTCTTCCGGCCTGTGGGGTGGCTCCTGGGATCAGATCTACGCGGAAGTCATACTTTCTTCGCGGGGGAAGTCTCATGGCGCTTGATTTCCGGAACATGTCAAGGTGTCGGTGGTAGTACCGCGGTACTAGTTCTTCCGCGGTCCGCTCCGCAGTCGTGGCTTTCCCTTTTGCTGCCAATCGGGCCGATGTCGACCACGATGTTTTGGCCGTGCTGATCACTGCAGGGGTATGTCCTAGGGGGAAAAGAGGCTTGCCAGCTGTTTCGGGATTTAAAAGCGGGGGAGATCTATCAGACTCACATTGCGGGGGTGTTATTGTGCTAACAGCACACACCCCCTCGTCACTAATCCTAGCTTTCCCCATGGGCCTATAGACCGTATGCGGGGATGTTGGCGGAGAGGACGATACTGCCTTGGCAGTAGCAATAATTTCATCGGGTACCTGGTCAGAGTGTCGAGTATTGGGGTTCCTGGCGGGGCTTGCGAATCTATCTACAAGGCGTACAAGCTTGCCAGCTGTCTCGGGCAGTAAAGTATGGGGTGGGGGGTTGTCAAACTCACATTGCGGGGGTGTTATTGTGCTGTAAGCACACACCCCCTCGTCACTAATCCTAGCTTTCCCCATGGGCCTTTCGACCTTCTGCGGGGATGTTGGCGGGTAGGACGATACTGCTGCCGCAGTAGCACAAGTTTGGTTGGATACGGTTTCATCGGGTACGTGGTTGGGGTGTCGGGTTTCGGGATTCCATGTGGGGTTCTGGGGTCTATCTACAGGGTGTACAAGCTTGCCAGCCGTTTCGGGAATGATGTGGGGGATAGGGATGTCGAACTCACATTGCGGGGGCGTTATTGTGTTCAAAACACACACCCCCTTGTCAATCTTCCTAGCTTTCCCCGACTCGCCGGTTGGGGTGTTTTTCGGAATAGACGAAACCGCCGAAGCGGCCGCAATGTCCGGGGTCCATAGGGTACGGTTCGTCCAATTGATTCGGTGTCCATATCGGCGGATCCAGGGCATCCCTAGGATCCCATCATACGAGTCTTTCAGTCGTGTAATGATGAATCGGGACGGGCGGGGTTCGTCATTCAACATTAGGTCTATCTCATGGGTTGCTCTGCTTGCGGACCCGTCAAATCCGAAGATGGTTCGCCCCAAGGCCGAAGTGGCCTCGAGGAGTCCCCATTGGGATGCGTACGATTCACTCAGAACGTCGTGGGTTGCTCCGGAGTCTATGAGGAAGGATAGGGGGGGATAGGGGCTTTGGGGTGTGGCTCTGGGAGTTGTGATGGTGCATGAAAGGAAACATCGGGGATCAATTTCATTTACATGTAATGTCTGACTAGCACCAATACTGCATGACAACTCCGCTACGCTCGGGAAGGGCACAACCTTCATTCCCGAGCGTCTCCATTTTTTGACTTATCGGCTTGTCCCTTGTTCACCTTGTCCGTCTGCCCCTCCGTTTTGAGCGCCGCCAATCCATCGGCTAGCTGTCGGATCTGGTCCTCGAGTGCAGAGACTGAGGCGGGTGTCCGTCCTTTCCCTTTCTTGTTTGGACACTCCCGAGAGATATGTCCTCGCGTCCCGCAGCGGAAGCAAAGTCCTTCCCGCATCATGCGGGCCTTCTCGTCCTCGGACAATCGGCCGCTGATCGCAGATGTGTCCATGGCGTCGGGATCTGGCTGGGTCTTTGCAATTCCAGTGGTCGTTTCCGCTCCGTGCATCTCCGAATCAAGCTCCATGGCTAGACCCGCTGCCTCATTGAAAGTGGTGAAAGTGGTGCGGGCCAGCACTAGTGCCGTTCGAATGTCCCGTTTTAAGCCCTGTCGGTATTGGCTGATGAGGGTCGGGACCTCCCATCCGGTGGCAGTAGCGTGGGTAAGGAATGTGTGGGTGTAGTCGGCCACTGTCCTCGTCTGTCGTAGCGTTCGTAAAGCCCGTTCCGCCTTCCCTTTCTTCTCGGAGTCGAAATACATCGTTCCAAAATCCTTCGTCCACCCGTCATACGAGAAGTCCGCTCCTTCCGTGACTAGGTCGATGTACGGGGCGGACCACACGGCGGCGGGTCCAGTAAGGTAGGACGCGGCGAACAACAGCTTTGTCCTGTCGTCAGGGAACATGGCGCTGTTGACCGATGTATAAATCACCACTTGGCGGGCGAACGTTTCTGCCTTTGTCCCGCGTTCACCATCGAATTTGTCGGGACATGCGATCTTTGGTCCGCGGGTTGGGGTGGAACCGGTTGGTCGGGATGGTTGGTCCCGTTGTGCTTCGGCCGCTCTTCGGCGGGATCGTTCGTTCTCCCTTGCTTGAGTCATCTCCTCAAGCTGTCGTCGGAGTTGCTCTACTTCATCCATCTTTTGGGTGCGGGTGGGGTTGGGATCGTTCGGGTTGTCTGTCTGGTTTTGTTCAGGTGTCTGGGTGTTGGTTTCTTGCCTTTGTCTCCGTAGTGTTAGATCCTGCAATATGTTATGGTCTGATCTGTGGAGAGGAAGGCTCTGGGGTTCTGGGGTTTCTGGGGTTTTGGGATCCTATAATGTAGATTGCAGGATGAGGAAGAGATGTGGATCCTCGTCCTGACAGACTATATAGTGGTCTGTCTGTGATATGTACGTGATAGACTATCTACATGTGGTGCGGGCTTTGGTGCGGGCAGGCCCGCAATACGGCTCATGACAATCGGGCCGAAAGCGTTGAGCAACTTTCCACCGAAAGTGGAAAGCGATTGTGATACTTTGCGCACTTGTGGTACTGTGCAACCTTACCGGGAATAGATGTGTGGAAAGCATTTAGTATGCAACAGTGTAGGGATAGTTCTGGAGATTCTTGTTCAGTTTTCGAGGAAGCAGATGACAAAGAGTTTATACTTGTCGCTTCTTGCATTATAAATAGAGGTAAGAGTTTCGAGTATCTTCTTGAATCACCTGCCATCAATATGAGCCCACAACCCGCTCGGGTGGCAGGTCAAGTTCCTTTGCCGGCGAAGCCATGTCCAAATTTTCCAGTAGTCTCATGTTTAGCTGGACTTTGGATAACTTATTTCACTACACAAATTTATCACATTATCAGTACGGAGCTCATCGCTCTATACCATAAACAAGCAAAGAACAGAAATGGAATCCACCACAACTGAAACCAAACGCTATTGTCTCAACGGAAAAAATTACTCTACATGGGCCACCATGATGCGTGCAGAAATGTACAGTCTGGGATGCCTAGCATTGGTAAAGAAAGAAGTGGTTACCGATTTAGCCGAGAAGAATATGAGACTTTATGTTCTCATCATGAAGCACCTGGATGAAGAACACATAGCGATTGTCAATAGCGAATTCGGATCCAACAAAGAAGGAGAAGGATTGGAGCTATGGGAACTCTTCAAGAAGAAATACGCGGGCAATGAAGCTCACCACCAAATGATAGCCTTAGGGGAATTTATCGACCTCGAATTCAAAGAAACCAAAGAATTCGTCAAAGAAGTTCGAAGCGGCATCAGCAAGATCAAAACGTCTGGGCTTGATATTAAGGAGCAAGTCATTGCGTTGTTGATCCTCAAAAAGCTACCAAAGGAATTTGAGTCCTTGATCCGAATCATTATACAAGGCAAAGAAAGCTTGAAAACAGAGGATGTCATTCACAAGATCGAACGCGATTACTCACAGTTTAAATTAAAGAAAGCCGACAAGATAGCCATGGTCGGACAGCAACAAGCGCCAAAGAGAACGGGCAAATGTTATAACTGTGATCTTGTTGGGCACTCGGCAAAGGAATGCCGAAAGCCATGGACTAATTACAAGTTTGCACCACCCAAAGCAAACCTAGGCAAAACCGATGGGATAAATATCTCATTCATAGCAGTAAAAGAAGAAGAACCCGAGGAAGAAGTGATCAGTTTCTATGACCCAATTAGTAGTGAAATAGAGGTTTTTTGGGATCTCGGAAACAACGGCTTCTATAGCAAAGAAACAATCGACTCTTACCAAGCAATGACTGGGATAATTACGGCAAACAACGCTATGGCCTCTGCGGATGCTATAATATTAGACTCTGGAGCTTCGGATCATATGTTCAATAACAGAAACGACTTTGTTAACTATACTGAACACAAGGGAAAAGTGGAGATAGGCGAAGTAGGAAGGAGTGTTGAAATTATTGGGAAAGGAGATGTTGTACTTACTGCTGATAATAACACTGTTACCCTTTGCAATACATACCATGTCCCCTCGTTGCCGTACTGTTTGATTTCCCAGACATCTCTGTGGAACGGAGGAGCCCAGATCGTTAAGACCAATGGTGACCAATTTGAGGTCACAGTTAATGGAAGGAAATTATTCAATGGAAAAATTAGTAACAGATTAACTTTCCCGAACTTAGAACGCAAACGCAATATCTGTCAAATCAGTCTAGATGAACACCGAAGAATGGGACATCCAGGAGGGCAAGAAAACTGTGAGGCATGCAGGCTAGGAAAACAAACTTGACAGCCGTTCTCAAACCATCGGGAGCGAACCAGCGTTTCGGGAGAGGAAATCTCAGCTGATGTGGTGGGACCTATATCACCTGTTTCCGTCGGAGGGGCGCGATATTTTTTGACCATAGTAGACACTGCTAGTCGATATGCGTGGATAAGGATTTTGAAGGTCAAAAGCGAGGCAGAAGGAGAACTAGAAAAGATTGTTAACCAAATCAACAACAGAATCGGGGGCGTTGATAAACGCACGCCAACGGCGCACGCCAACGCCAACCCGCACACCAATTTTTTTTGGCGTGCGGGGCCTACACGCCATTTTTTTTTGGCGTGTAGGGTTTACACGCCAAAAAAAAAGGGCGTGTGAGACCCACACGCCAAAAATGGCGTGTGGTTCCCACACGCCATTTTTTTTTGGCGTGTGGGCCCCGCACGCCAAATAAAATTGGCGTGTGGGCCCCGCACGCCAATTGTTTGGCATGCGGGTCCCCCCTTGCTCACATAATCGAGTGGGAGGGGCCACTCGATTACGTGAGCGAGGCCGGCTGACGAGGTTGTACAACCTCGTCAGCCGGGAGGACTTCCTCCCGGCCGGCGAGGCTATACAACCTCGTCGGCCAGGAGGAAGTCCTCCTGGCTGACGAGGTTGTATAACCTCGTCAGCCGGGAGGACTTCCTCCCGGCCGGCGAGGTTATACAACCTCGTCAGCCAGGAGGAAGTCCTCCTGGCCGACGAGGTTGTATAGCCTCGTCGGCCGGGAGGACTTCCTCCCGGCTGACGAGGTTATACAACCTCGTCAGCCAGGAGGACTTCCTCCTGGCCGACGAGGTTGTATAGCCTCGCCGGCCGGGAGGACTTCCTCCTGGCCGACGAGGTTGTATAACCTCGTCGGCCAGGAGGAAGTCCTCCCGGCCGACGAGGCTATACAACCTCGTCGGCCAGGAGGAAGTCCTCCCGGCCGACGAGGCTATACAACCTCGTCGGCCAGGAGGACTTCCTCCTGGCTGACGAGGTTGTATAACCTCGTCAGCCGGGAGGCAGTCCTCCCGGCTGACGAGGTTATACAACCTCGTCAGCCAGGAGGACTTCCTCCTGGCCGACGAGGTTGTATAGCCTCGCCGGCCGGGAGGAAGTCCTCCCGGCTGACGAGGTTGTACAACCTCGTCAGCCGGCCTCGCTCACGTAATCGAGTGGCCCCTCCCACTCGATTATGTGAGCGAGGGGGGACCCGCACGCCAAACAATTGGCGTGTGGGCCCCGCACGCCAATTGTTTGGCGTGCGCTCCCACACGCCAATTGTTTGGCGTGTGAGAGCGCACGCCAAACAATTGGCGTGCGGGGCCCACACGCCAAAAAAAAATGGCGTGTGGGAACCACACGCCATTTTTGGCGTGCAGGTCTCACACGCCAATTTATTTTGGCGTGTAGACCCTACACGCCAACAAAAAATGGCGTGTAGGCCCCGCACGCCAAAAAAAATTGGCGTGCGGGTTGGCGTTGGCGTGCGCGCTTGGCGTGCGTTTATCAACGCCCCAGAATCGGCAATAGGGTTAAAAGAATCATTACAGATGGAGGAGGCGAATTTATAAACCAAGACATGGAAAGATGGGTAGGGAAAAAGGGGATTGCTCACCTAGTCACAACTAGGAATACACCGCAGAATAATGGAACAGCCGAAAGAATGAATCGCACCATTATAGAGAAGGCACGGACGATTTGTATTGACTCGGGATTGCCAAAGCAGCTATGGGCAGAACTCGTATCTACAGCTGTATTCCTCTATAACCGTAATCAAAAGACCAATCCATACTTACATATGTGGGGTGTGGAACCTAAGCTGGATAGTATCCGACCGGTCGGATCAAATGTATTGTATAGTATTCACCATTTTGAAAGAATTGGAAAATTAGATCCGCAATGCAAAAAAGGGATCCTGATTGGGTTCGACAAAGAAATGAGGTCATATTGCGTTTGGAATCCAGAAGCGAGAAAGGTCGTTCGATCAAGGGATGTTGTGTTCAGCAAAGGAAACGACAACATGGGGGGAATTTTTATTGATGAATTCGAAGCGGACCCACAGGTGACTGTATTAACAGCTGAAGAAGAGACCAAATCTTCACAACCGACTATTAATGAAGGGGGTGATGTGCAAGAAGAAATCATCAATAGTCAGACACCAGAAAATTGTTCAATAGGAGAAACGCGAACGAGCAACAGAGTAAAAAAACCAGTTGACCGATACGGTAACTGGACGTCTTATCTAACAATTAAACAAGAAATTGAAGACTTGAATAAAGACGATACCATGAGCGAGATAATGGCTTTGCAAACCTTTGTAAAAGAAAACGCGATTGTCCCGAACAGTTTCAAGACCGCCCAACAGTCGACTGAATGGCCTTTATGGAGGAAAGCGATATTTACTGAGCTTGACTCAATCATAGAGAACGGAGTGTTTGAATTAATCCCTAAAGCTGAACAAGATAAAGGTAAAACTCTAATCAACACTCGCTGGGTACTAAACAAGAAGTTTGATACGGAGGGCACACTCAAACAATACAAGGCTAGGTGTGTCGCGAGGGGATTTAAGCAAAAATAAGGCATAGATTACGAGGAGACTTTTTCACCCACCGGAAGACTAAGCACCATGCGGTATATACTGTACCATGCAACTCAAAGAAAAATCAAGCCGAGACAAGCAGACTTCGTAACAGCTTACCTAAATTCAAAATTGGAGGACGATGAAGCTGTTTACATCAGTTTACCCAAAGGTTTTGTGGATTGGTTAAAAGAAACAAAACAGGAGGCTTACACTAAAGATCTAGCTAGAGCCTTAATCGACGAACCAAGTAGATTTGTAATTAAACTCAAGAAAACATTATACGGGCTGAAGCAAGCAGCACAAGGGTGGTACACCACAATGACAGATTGGTTCATTCAACATGGGTATCGGATTAGCGACGCGGACCCGTGTCTTTTTGTATCGGATCAAGGGGATTTAGCATTTGCATGGGTAGACGATCTGATTCTAGTTGGAGATAACACAGACAAGCTAATCAGCAACCTCGGGAAATACTTCAAGATAAAAGATCTAGGAATAGCTCAGCACATTCTAGGAATGAAAATTGATTACCTTTCTGATAGTAAAATGTTCATAAACCAAACGCATTATATCAAGAACCTCGTTGAAGAATACGGGCTTGAGGATGGTAAGGTAACCGGAACACCAATGCAGTCCAACATAAAATTGGTCAAGGCTACCAAAGAAGAAAGTCATGAGTTCAAGAAAAGGGGTCTTGACTACAGGTCAGCAATTGGCTCGTTAAATTACCTGTCACAGTGTACAAGACCAGACATTGCGTACGTAGTTGGGAAATTATCTCAATTCCTTGAGAATCCAAATGACTCTCATTGGAGTGCATTTAAGCGGGTCGTCCGTTATCTTAAAGGTTCGAAAGACTGGGGAATCCTATATCAACCTGACAGCGGTCACGAAATAGTTGGTTATGTCGACTCAAGCTGGGCAGAAGATGAACAAAGCTTATCAACAAGCGGCTATAGCTTCCTATGCGGTAGTGGGATTGTATCTTGGAGAAGCAAAAAGCTAGGAGGACCTAGCTCGTCATCCACCGAAGCGGAATATCGGGCCTATCTTTCGGCATCCCAAGAGGCCCAGTGGTTCCGAAAACTTACCTTTGATGTCCACTCGAGCATTCCCGAAAAAACGTTGATCTGGTCGGATAATCAGGGAGCGATCCAGTTAGCAAAGAACCCTGTATTTCACGTGAGAACAAAACATATAGGAGTGCATTACAATTTCACGAAAGACTTGGTAGCCAATAAAGAAATAAAAATCGAATACATACCAACAGAAGAAATGATTGCAGACATTTTTACCAAAGCCTTGGATCGTGAGAAACATACCAAATTTGCATCGATGATGGGACTCTTGCCGTTATCGATGATCGAGCCAAGAGCAAGGGGGTGTGTTGAGCAAATAGCCTCTGCAAGTCTCTGTATGCTCTCAACTCGATCATCAAACGAGATTACACAAGAGATGTCACAGAGTACTCGCAACATCCAAACGTCCGAGCTAGAACTGGTTGACCCCCGACTACCCGATCTACATGCGGCTGGACATGCGGAACACGTCAAGATGGCACTCAGTCACCGACGAAAGCAGTACAATCGACAGAAAGTAGCCCAGCAGGGCACAAGCTCAAGCAAAGAACTCGCTGAGCTAATAGATGTGAATGCGAAAGCAATTGCATCCAAAGTTAAATCAGCATTCAGTATTAATGCTCGAAAGAGAAAAGCACAGAATGCAGAGTACCCAGTCACCAAGAGGAGACGAGTAACTCTAGGAAAGTACCGACTAAAGAGAGTCAAACGCACTGAGAAAGCAAGACTTCTCAAATGCTTTAACAGGAGAGGAGGCCCTCACGGACTTGTGCACACCCATCAGTGGTGGGCACTAGTATAAATAGACACCTGTCTCAAGCAACCTTGTTTTAGATTTCTTTACTTACCATTTTTTATTATTATCATTACATATAACATCATTAGCATCTTGTCTGGTAGCCTCGCTCAACAGACTTACAATTAGCAATATATAACTTATTTCACTACACAAATTTATCACTTGAAACACCCAAAATCAGGCTTAACACCAAAAAAGGCTTCATACCAATTCAACTTCCTACTGGATTTGTTGGGCAAATAGCTCAAAATATGCTTGGCCCACAGAAAGGCATAACTCCAATTTGTTTTTGGAAGGGTACTGTCAATCACAACTGTACACCCCATGGCCTGCACTATCCTATTGAAAAATTCTATCACACCATTTTGGGGCGTTGATAAACGCAGGCCAAGCGCGCACGCCAACGCCAGCCCGCACGCCATTTTTTTTTGGCGTGCGGGGCCTACACGCCCTTTTTTTTTGGCGTGTAGAGTCTACACGCCAAAAAAAAAGGGCGTGTGAGACCCACACGCCAAAAATGGCGTGCGGTTCCCACACGCCTTTTTTTTTGGCGTGTGGGCCCCGCACGCCAAAGAAAATTGGCGTGTGGGACCCGCACGCCAATTGTTTGGCGTGCGCTCCCACACGCCAATCGTTTGGCGTGTGGGAGCGCACGCCAAACAATTGGCGTGCGGGTACCACACGCCAATTGTTTGGCGTGTGGGGGGATATCGCCTGCGATATCCCCTCGCTCACGTAATCGAATGGTAGGGACCATTCGATTACGTGAGCGAGCCCGCCGAGTCTGATTCCTTTCAGGAATCAGACCGTTGGTCTGGTTGTTTTCAACCAGAACGACCACGAATTCAAGACACCACCACCCAAAAAAAAAAGTGAGTAACAAAAAAAAAAAAAAAAAAAAAAAAAAAAAAAAAAAAAAAAAAAAAAAAAAAAAAAAAACATAAAAAAAAAAAAAAACATAAAAAAAAAAAAACAAAAAAAAAATGAGAAATAAAAAATGAGGAAAAAACCCCAAAAAAACCAAAAAAAAGGTTTTTTTTGGGGTTTAATTTTGTGGGAGAAAAAAAGCCCACAGGCCCAGGGCCCCAAGGCCCAACTGGCCCAAAGACAGGGCCCAATGGCCGTCAGAAGGGGCCCGCCTCTGCCCATCACCTCCAGTGGGCCCACAGGCCCACTTTGATGCTCCAAAGGGGCAATAAAACATTCAAAGGGGCCATTCAAACCCCCTAGGCAGCTCAAAGGGCCCCGTATAAGCCCCAGACGCACTCCATCCCCCCCAAAAGTGGCCCAATGGGCCCATCTCAAACACATTCATTCCCCCACATCTCTTCCATTTTTTTTTTTTAAATTTTTTTTACCATAGATAGTAACACTTGCTGACATACTCTCCCATTCATATGCTAACAGATTCCGCACAAATCACCAACTTGACTTCAACAATCAACAATGTCTTCACATCAGACCTGTGAACTAGGACGTGAGATTCATTCCTTTATTTTGTGTATAATATAAGTAGCTGGCTCACTCCCACCCACCCTCCCACCATTACACAGGTTTGGATCTCTGGGAAAAATGCACAGAGCTGGCGCGGCACCCTGCGTTGAAACCAGATGAACGTGAAAACCTGGAGAATTGGGCCTCTAAAATAAAGGCTGAATACGAGCAGTCAGACGATGAGAATGAACAGGTCTCCAGAACCCCGGCCCCGGCTAAAAACACCTTAGGCGCCACTAGGCCTGCTCCACCACAGTCTCACCCCCGCCCTGAATTTGCAACCGACTCAATGGCATACTTATATGCACCCACTCCTGATCACCTACCTCCAGCAACCAACCCAATCCCCACCCTCAATCAATTTGCAAACCAAATAAACAAGGATGTTCAATATGGCCAGCCCAACACAACAAACCCAGCTGATGGATCCCCACGTCGAAGCGGAGAGATGCGGACAGATGTCGAAGGCCACAAGACAACCCTCAACACCTTTGGCCAGTCTTTCTTTCAAAGCGTACAAACGGCCCAACAACTCATTGGCCAGAAGTCCTCCAAAGCCCCCAATGCGGACGGGAGACGAGAAATTAACAATCCAGCCATCCGGGACAGCTCTGAAGACCCTGACGCAGAGGGTGAAACAGATGACTCTGAAGATGGTGCAGAAGACCAGCAAGTCCTCCAACGATTCCTTCATGGACGTCCCAAACCTACCTTCCACCAGGAGCCAGTCCATGAACCGGTGCCACAACAAACCCGATATCGCTATGACATGGTACGAATTGAAGATCCTACGGTTGAAGACCCTACGAGCAAAAAGGCGCGCCTGGACAACTCTGCTTCTTCTTCTAAAAATACAGGCCCCATGTATAATTTCTTCACCCCTCATCCCACCTCTCACGAATTCATCACTGCGCAATCACTGCAAGGCCTCAGAATTCCACGGAACCCCCCTGTTGCTGGGCCATCAACAGTCAAGCCACCTACCCAAAGACCACCGGGCGAATCAATTCCTCCTCCCCCTGTCCTGACGCCTCCTTGTAAGTCACTCCCCATTGCTTATGCACACCCATCTTGTAATTAACATCCCTCCTTTGCGCACAGCTATGGGTCTATTTATCCCTGGCCCAATGCTTCCAAAAGCATTGGCAGATGATTTGAATGAAAATTTGGCGGGTGGAATTGTGTGGTCACACCGTTCAGCCGAGAAAATGATTGAAAACATAGCATTCATCCTCACACACCTCCCCTCAATGGTCACACCACATCCAACGATGCCACAGGAGTTCAGCCGAGTTGTTTGGAGGGAAGTGGATACACTTCTGAAGGCATGCAAATCTGGTAAATACTCACTTTTTTTCTCACTTGTTCATACATCACAAAGGCTGATATTTGTGTGGTATGCAGAGAGAATTCTTAACCCCACTCAATCCTGGTGCTCTCTCTCTGATAACTCCTGAAGTTGTCAACATGGCACAGCTCGAGGCTTCCCAGGAGAACCGGAAGGCGCCGCTGTCCAAACGTGTCCAGACCCACACACTTGCGGCAAATCTGGCCTCATACTTCTCTCCAAGTGACCACGCTTATCTCCGGCTTAAAAGTGCTTTGCAAGACTGCTGGGCCCTTCGACACATGGAGCAACAGGGCAGTGAATGGCAGCCTCTCCCCCTGGACAAATCTTTGGTGCATACTGCCCATCTTGCATTCCAACGAACTTATGAAAACCTTGGAAGTCACGCAAAGGATGGATCAAGCCCCCAACCAAACACCTCCGGTCTCAAGGTCCTTGGTCTATACTTCACGGGGGCTATGTCAGCCTTGTGTTACATCTGCGGTCTCCAGGCACCAACAAGACCAAAGTATAAAAAGCTTGATGAGTGTTCAACATTAAACACGCGGGAGCAAATGCGGATGCTTGCTGGTCTCCTGGTTTTTGGTCCAACAACCGCCTTTGTCACTAACAAATACGGGTCCGAACGTCCGACTACTTCAAATGCTTCGGCCTTATTGGAATTTGGCGCCAATGTTCTGAAACATAAGGTTGATAGTGGTAATACTTCAGTGATGCCTCACGGGACTTTGGATAACCTCCGATTATACTTTCTCAACTTTTTGTGCTCCATGGGATTTAACCGGATTGGTCATGATGGTTTGCCAATGGTTGATTGGAAAAAAACCCATGAAGAGTTTCACAAATCTTTTTCTATTCAAAACCTCCAAATTTTGTTTTCCCAAGATATAGAAATAGCTGTAGCCAACTACCACTTCTGATATATGTACCGGGGGTTGTTTTTTCTTTGGTTTCCCTTTTATTTCTCATTCACATGTCCTTGAGTTGTAATTTCCACCACTGTCTTGCTCATCCACTTGAATGAAACATCAGACTTAAGTGTTTTTTGCAATATAACCCAAACAGAGTATTATTAATAGGCATCCAAGGAGTACTCATGTGGGTTTGTGGTTTCTACCTTATTGAAGGTAGGTTGTGGCCAATTCTTGATGATATATCAGCATTAAACTATAGATTATCCAGAATTGGGCTATTGGGATTCCTTAGTGGTATCATAATTATTATAGGGCATTAAGGAACAAACCCGGTTTTTCCGCGTTTACACACAGTTTTACGCAGCGGCAACCTCAAATTTGCTGCGCAGCACACCCGGTTTTCCGCTTTTAAACCCTTTTTTTGATTTTTTTTTTGCGGGCGGATTTTGAATTTTTTTCAACATTTGACAAATGTTTAATATACTTCCAGGGGTGTAGAAATTTATGGTTATTTTTATTTCCCAAAAAAACAATGTCTTCTATTTTTTTTTGCCCATTACATATCAGTTCAGGAATGTAATTCAGGCGTATATTCACCATTTGTAAGCATTTTCTAGCTGTTATCAGTAGTGTTGATAACATTTTCTCTTTCTTATACGTATTATTTGTGTGCTAATAAATTATTAACTTGCAATTATGTCTCTTCCTTTGTATTTTATTTATTTATTTTATTCATTTCATTTATTCTAGGGCATTAATAAAAAAACCCAGTTTTTCCGCATTTACACCCAGTTTTCCGCATTTACACCCGGTTGTTGGTTATTTAATAAACAACATGTAACACTCCAAAGCATCATGCAATGTACCATACCTCTGTGTATAATTGTATTTCCATTTCTTTGTCATGAAATCTGATAAGAAGTCAATTTTATAATCAGTATTTGTTTCCAATGAATTCTTCACCCTCTAAAGTGTATGAATCCATTTAAAAACTCCCTGAATATCTTGAAAGACAGATGTGAAGGTGTTTGGAAATAAATTGAGTCCAAAAATCATCAAAATCCAACCAGTGATTTAAAAAAAAAAAACTGTTATTCACATTAAATTCTACACCCCTTAAAGTGCTTAGAAAAAGTTTAAAAAATGTGAAAATGTTGAGAAATCCTGGAAATTAAGCTGTCAGGATTTTTTATGAAAAAACCGGCGGGATTGGCCAAAAAAAAAAAAACCCATGGTTTTTGAGCAAAATAGAAATTACCATGAAAGTCTAAACCCCTGTAAGTATGAGAAATAAATTTAAAACTTTGAAAAATAATGGAAATCCGCCCGCAAAAAATTAAATTAAAAAAAAACCGGGTGGATTGGCCAAAACAAGTAGAAGACACAGTTTTTTTGCAAATTAAAAATTACCACAAAGTTCTACACCCCTTTAAGTATAATAAATAAATTTAAAATTTTGATAAATAAATAATGTTTACTGGTTTTACTTATTTAAAATGCCGCCCTCCATATTTTTGTTTTGTTTTGTTTTGTTTATATTCCTTGTTTTGATTGTTTATTTTATTTGTTTTAAATAAAATATCAAATGAGGATGATTGGGGAGGTCACGCGCATCAAATGCCGCGCTCCACGTGCTATTTGCTTAAAAATTAACAATACAAAAAACCCGGTGTAAATGCGGAAAACCGGGTGCACTGCGCAGCCGCAGCTGTGCAGAAAAGTGGGTGTAAATGCGGAAAAACTGGGTTTTTTGATTAATGCCCTTATTATATTAAAGGCCCTTTTATTAATATTAATAAAATATTAACTTATCAATGCGTATGTGTCATTTGTTATTGTCACATCTTATAAGTATTACTTATTATCATAGAGTAACCTGAATTATTCATGTGTTAGTTAATCAACGTATTATTAATTTAAGTATATCATTTATTGTAAAGATTGATTGTAGTTTAATCATACTATATTATCACTCTATTATTTATTATCACAGAGTAGCCTGAATTATTCATGTGTTAGTTAATCAAGGTATTATTAATTTAAGTATATTTAAATTGGGCATTAATAAAAAAAACCCAGTTTTTCCACATTTACACCCGGTTTTACGCAGCGGCGACGTCCAAATTGCTGCGCAGTACACCCGGTTTTCCGCATTTACACCCGGTTTTTTTATTTAATTTTTTGCGGGCGGATTTGCATTGTTTTTGGAGATTTTAAATTTATTTATTATACTTACAGGGGTGTAGAATTTTATAGTAATTTTTCTTTTTGCAAAAAAACTATGGCTTCTATTTTTTTTGGCCAATCCACTCAGTTTTTTCATAAAAAATCCTCACAGCTTGATTTCCAGGATTTCTTTTATTCATTTCATTTATTCCATTTATTTTGTTTAATTTAATTTACTTTTGTTTTGTTTATTTTACTTGTTTTACTTATTTATTTTATTTGTTTTAAATAAAATATTGAATGAGGATAATTGGGGAAGTTGCGTTATTCATAAATCATTTACTTGCAATTATGTCTCTTGCTTTTAATTAATTGATTAATTTTATTCATTTCATTCATTCTTATTTGTTTAATTTTATATTATTTACTTTTGTTTATTTTACTTATTTAAAATGCTGCCCTCCATCTTTTTATTTTGTTTTGTTTATTTTCCTTGTTTTAATTGTTTATTTTATTTGTTTTAAATAAAATATTTAATGAGGATGATTGGGGAGGTCACGCGCATCAAATGCCGCCCTCCACATGCTATTTGCTTAAAAATTAAAAATTAAAAAAAACCGGGTGCAAATGCGGAAAACCGGGTGCACTGCGCAGCCGCAGCTGCGCAGAAACCCGGGTGTAAACGCGGAAAAACCGGGTTTTTTTATTAATGCCCTTTAAATTAAGTATATTATTTATTGTAAAGATTGTAGTTTAATAATACTATGTTATCACTTCTTAAAGTCATAATGATGAATTAATAATACTAATAATATTCACTAGAGATGTTAAAGGAATAATATTAAAGAATAATAAGAATGGTAAACATTAATAAGGATAATAATAATTAGTGTTACTTGCAGTAACTTGGTACCTTTAATCATTTAGGTAACAAAGAGTGAAGAGTAGTGGAAGGGGAAACACAGTCTAGCCAAGCAGCTGCTGGGCTCTTGTGAAATAACCGGGAGACTTTAGGGAGAGGAAAGGGAATCGTGGGGGTCCGCTTGACTATCACACGTATCCAATGATTATCATTGAAAAATGATAAGAAGAGGGCTGGCAGCGGTTTAGGGTCCGGGGGAACAGTGGCGGGAATATATGTGGTGCTCCCGCCCGTTCTGCTGAGGAAGACAAATGGCCGGTTATACGCATTGGCCAGAATCGGTCCCACATCCAACTTGCTCATCCATTTGTTCATGGGGACTGATCCACGTGGGTCAGTCACCTGAACACGTCCGTAAGCGCGGTCGAATTCTGAAGGCCCCCCAAGGTATCTTGTCCAATGTGCCTTGTTCTTTTCCATCTCTTCTAACACATCCTTTCGCACTTGGTACCACCCATTGGCCTTAGCGTAGGGACCCTCTGGTCTATCTGCTGCCAATGCATGTGCCACACATGCATAACCACAGTTCCCATCACCTGCAGGGTTATAAGTGGAATGCAGGTATTTTAAGATCCATGGTGGAAGCTCCGCCTGACAAGAATGATGAGAAGTTGGTTATCAGTTACAGTCAGTGCATTCCTCCTTGTCCGTGTCAAGCTTGAGTCACTCACTGCAACATCAGGGTTGGTATTCCCCTGTCTTGTTCGGCCAGCCTTGGGTGCAACCTCAGCATCTACATGCCGGTCCTATGAAACATACAATGGAATCAGACCCTGATAATCTAATGTCAAAGTTATAGTACTTACCTTGGCTGTTGGGGGTGAATGTAGCCTGGCCTCACCCAGAAACTGATCATGAGAGCTTGAGGCTTTTCTTGAGGCTTCTGGAGGTGACAGCAGCTTTTCCTCATCCTGCATCTCAATAGATGAGGAGGAATCCACTGGGGGATCAGTTTCTTCATCTGATTGCCCACCTTGTGCGTCAGATTCTGCAACTGATTCCCCATCTGTGGCATCAGATTCTTCTTCTGATGCCCCATGTGGGGCATCAGATTCTTCATCTGATTCCCCATCTGGGGCATCAGAATCTTCATCTGAAACTGCATCTGCAGAATCAGAATCTTCATCTGTTACACCATCCTTACTACCATGCTTGGGCTGCCACGTTTCCTTGCGCTGTGATGTTCCTGAACTGGAAGACCCCCGATTCCGTTTCCCAATAGTGAGGCTGCCAATTTGTGGGGGGTGAGTTCTCTTGACTGCTTAGTAAGTCCATCAGTTATCAGCCTCTTAAAAAGACATGCAATAAAGTTGCTTACGCATGAGTGTCTCCACACTGGGTAGCTCATCCAGGTCCCCAGAGGAAGAAGCTGAGGTGTCCAATGGAGCCTGCGCGCGCTTGGACTGTCTCTTACCCCCTTTTCCTTTTGATACACCGGCCTTCTGTCTTGCTTTCCTTGCCTGCGCCTTTTGGATTTGCGCTTCCACAATTTCTGCATGGGTGTCATCGCGCTTTTGAACTCGCCCACTACCCTTTCTCTTCTTCCACGGCCTTTCCAGTTTGTGTTTCACTCGGATAGGATCAGGCTCTGCAAGCGGGACCATGTGTGTGTTTGCATGGACCCTTCGTAATTTTTTCATTGTTGCTTCTAACGCCGAGGGGTGGTGGGACGCCAAGATCTCCTGCTTGAAATCCTCAAAATCGTTGTCAAAGTCGTACAGTGGTTCATCAAGAGCCTGCAATGAACATAGATGAAGATTAGCTAGGAGGGACATGAACAAGTCATACATCAGGAGGACTCACTGGACCATCAGGGTTATAGGCCAGATGCCACTGGACATGGAAATCAGAAGGCTCCACATCTCCCTTCCCCTGGACCAAACATTCAATAGTGTGCGAACACGGAATGCCCAAGCCAGCCTGGAAATTACCTTTGCATTGAAGGCTGGGATCCCCAGGCTTGGTTTTCTTCATCTTGATGAACTTGTTGTACTGAGACAAGGCCAACTTGAGCGCATGACAGGAGATTTTGCAGCTGAGGGACTTGAAGGCATTTGGTAGTCCGGTTAATCCCTTCTGTAACTCGTGTGCCAGGTTCGTGTGGGCTGTGTCAAGTTGTCGGTCCACTGCTGCAGCAATTGTAATGAAAAGTGTTGCAAAGTCGCACCTAGCCGACGTCACATAGGTTTTCAGCCAGCTGTGGGCAGATTCACATCGTGACGAAGTCAGATTTCCTAGATGGGGTGTCATTCCGGCCCACGCATTCATGAACTTCTGTCGCTTGCTCCAGACGTTCTTGTACAGGTATTCGTAGACGTTAGTTCGAGTGACTAGGTACCGTGTCAGTTGAGCCCACTTTGAGTTGCAGGTGTCCTCATTGGGGGCATGTGCGACCTCATGCCAGAGCCTCATGAATTTGGCCCATTCTTCGCCATCGCCAGCAAAGGCTTGCTTGCAGTTTGTCACAATGTTCCGATCGATGTGCCACATGCACAAGTTCGCGGTTGCATTCGGAAAGTGCTTTGAGATAGCATTACGCAGTGCTGATTCCCTGTCTGTCACAAAGACCTTTGGCGCGTGGTCAGCGTCCCATATAGATCTATGGGTATCACACAGGCACCGGAGTACAGTCAGTTTATGATGAGAATAGGTGATTAGTCAAATATACCACCCACTTCAACTTATCAAGAGCCCATGAGTAGGCCTCATTCTTCTCGTTTCGCATCAAACAAAAACCAATCGAAAAACTGTGATTGGTTGCAGTTTGGCCAACCACATGCAGCAGGGGGTAGTTGTTCAGGTTTGTCTTGTAAGTGCAGTCAATGTTGACCACATGGTGGAACCTGCAAGCAAGAAGCAACGATCCTGGGTGCGCAAACCACAAGTAAAGGAGCTTGCCGTCTGTGTCGTAAACGTCCTCGTGTGTCCAATTGGATTCGTTGAGGCAACGTAGGAGGTACTCGATTGGGGTGTTGCCAGCCCTCTTCTCTGCCCTCAGTGCCTGCTTTGTGTTGTATATCGTCCTGTTGGTTACAAACCTTCCCTCACTGCTAGTAAGGAGTCTAGCGATTGCCTGGGGTTGCATTCCAAGAGACGATAAGCGAGCAACCTCAGTTTGGCCTTCGACAGAGAGCTTCTTGTGGATGACTACATGTTCCAGATCGATTGGACCATGATTGTGCTCAATCGTCTTTCGGCATTGGAGTTCCCATGGTGCATCCTTGAGTTTTACTGAAGTCGGTTTGTGGCCGGATATTTTGAAGCAGCACCCCAGTCGCTTATTCCTAGACTCTTGAAACCGGATAGCATCAACTGAGGTTTGGTCTTCCCCGGCAACTGTGCATGCAAAGTAGATGTTCTTGTCCCTCTTGGAAGCACAAACTTTCAGAGCGTAACCATGCTCGTGGGCCCATGTGGTGACAAAGTGTTTGAGATCAGTGACACATGTGAAAAGGAATTCGGGTGGTGCATCCATTGCATCTGGAAACACAAGCAGTTCAGCCAGTCTGCCTCAAGTGGGCGAATTAAGAAACTAGAAGAACTTACTGCCAACTGAATAATCATAAGATTGTACATCTTCAGATTTCATCAACACTTTATGCGGTTGATTGGCAGCGGGTAACATTGCGGGGGCCAGCGGTGAACGTCCTAAAGGATTGAGCGGGTATACTGGAAGATTGACTAGGTAAACATTAGGTCTTGGTAAGATGAAAACAAGGTGGAGAAATATTTGAAGACTCACCTTCAGCCACAGTTTGAGGGACTTGAGGGCTGAAAGTTGCAGGGGGAAACGGTTGAGGGCTGGGTGGTGCAGGGTGATACCTGCCGGGAGATGTAGGCGTGACGCTTGGGTATTTTACTGGGAGATTGTGCAGGTAAACATTAGTTCTTGGTAAGATGAAAACAAAGTGGAGAAGTATTTGAAGACTCACCTTCAGCCACAGTTTGAGGGACTTGAGGGCTGAAATTTGCTCGGGGAAATACTTGAGGGCTGGGTGATGCAGGTTGATATCCGCCGGGAGATGTAGCCATGGCCCTTGGGTATTTGACTGGGAGATTGAGTAGGTAAACATTAGTTCTTGTTAATATGAAAACAAAGTGGAGAAGTATTTGAAGACTCACCTTCAGCCACATTTTGAGGGTCTTGAGGGCTGAAAGTTCCTTGGGGAAACTGTTGAGGACTTGGTTGTGCAGGTGGCCAAATTTGAGGGCTAAATGGCGCAGAGGAGGTTATTTCCCCCAGAGATGGCTGCATATCTTGCATGACGGGTATGGAAGGGACTTGATTTGTCTGCGGCGGAGCGGGCACTGATGGTTGGCCAACGGGGAAATTGTGTGAGGTTGGCAGGCCTTGGAAGTGAGTGGGTCCAAGAGTGAATGGGTTGGCCGGGTGGGACAATGGTTGGGGTCCCGGCTGCCAGTAGTTTGAGATTTGTGGTGCTTGATGGGATTGCGGAAACGGATGGGATGGTGGGGCTTGAGTTATATGAGGTGGTGCGTAGAGGGCTGGCTGAGCCAGATAGGATGGTTGGGCTGGATCAAGCTGATAGGTAGAGGCTGGAGGTCGATTGTGATAGTGGGTGAATTGAGGCAATTGTACCTCATATGGGCGGAACACAGGCTGCGCTACTGGGTGGGCTGGGGGCCCAGGGTTTGGCTGGATTGCCAGTCTGTAGTTGTTGTCATTGAAGCTGTAGGTGGCTGGGTGGGCTGAGGGGACAGTAAGGGGCTGGGGGGCTTGGCCATATTGGTTGCTTGGGTAGCCATAGTTAGTTGCTAGGTGGCCTGATTGATTGATTGGAGCTGCAGGTTGGCCAAGCACGTGTGGATTTCCATACGCAGAGGATTGATTTTGATACATGTTGCCAAGTGGGGCGTGCGGGTGATGGTTGGGGTCAACCTCGTAGAATCCGTATGGGCGTGGAGGCTGATTGCTTGCGGAGTTGTAATCACCGGTGTGTGACATCTTTTGCTGCTGATTTGGTGATTTGTGCGGAATCTGTTTGCATTTGAATGGGAGAGTTTGTCAGCACGTGTTACTATATTTACGGTGAAAAAAAAATGGAAATAGGAAGAGATGTGTTTGAGATGGGCCACTTTTGGGGGGGATGGTGTGCGTCTGGGGCTTATACGGGGCCCTTTGAGCTGCCTGGGGGGTTTGAATGGCCCCTTTGAATGTTTTATTGCCCCTTTGGAGCATCAAAGTGGGCCTGTGGGCCCACGGGAGGTGATGGGCAGAGGCGGGCCCCTTCTTACGGCCATTGGGCCCTGTCTTTGGGCCAGTTGGGTCTTGGAGCCCTGGGCCTGTGGGCTTTTCCACAAAATTAAACCCCAAAAAAACCCTTTTTTTTGGTTTTTTTGGGGTTTTTTCCTCATTTTTTATTTCTCATTTTTTGATTTTTTTTTTGTTTTTTTTGATTTTTTTTCTTTTTCTGACTTTTTTTTGATTTTTTTTTTTTGATTTTTTTTTTTTTTTTTTTTTTTTTTTTTTTGATTTTTTTTTTTTTTTTTATTTTATTTTTATTTTTATTTTTATTTTTATTTTTTTTCGGATTTTCAGACTCACCGCTTTGGTTGATCGAGTCGGAGAGCGGGGTTTGTTGTGGTTCTGGTTGAAAAAACCAGGACCATAAGCGAGCCCCAGTCCGGAAACAGACTCGGGCTCGCTCACGTAATCGAATGGCCCCTGCCATTCGATTACGTGAGCGGGGGGTGTGTATATCCCATACAAATAATACATACATGTATTATGTGTATGGGGATACACATATCGATCCCCCCGCTCACGTAATCGAATGGGAGGGGCCATTCGATTACGTGAGCGTGTGGGCCCCGCACGCCAAATAATTGGCGTGCGGGTCCCACACGCCAATTTTCTTTGGCGTGCGGGGCCCACACGCCAAAAAAAAAAGGCGTGTGGGAACCGCACACCATTTTTGGCGTGTGGGTCTCACACGCCCTTTTTTTTTGGCGTGTAGACCCTACACGCCAAAAAAAAGGGCGTGTAGGCCCCGCACGCCAAAAAAAAATGGCGTGCGGGCTGGCGTTGGCGTGCGCGCTTGGCGTGCGTCTATCAACGCCCACCATTTTGATAGTGATGATAAGGCAACACATGGTCTGTTGCTGTTACTTTAGATCTCAGAAATTCTGCTAAAACTTAATTAGCAAATTCCCCCCCCCCCCATTATCACTCCGCAAAATTCTTACTGTGTAGCAAGTTATCCTTTCTAGACATAAAATAATGTCTATTATCACTTAGTTGTAATCTGACTTGTTTTTTATTTTTTCAACAAAACAATAACCAGTAGCTTCAGAAGATATTCTGCTGTGTCTACCGCGGGCACTTCAAAAGGACAAATGAGGTCTAATTCCAGGACTTGCATCCTTGTCATGTAGTTCTACTTCATGCAGAAGACTACCACTCATAGTCAATGTAAATATGATCAATTTGTGGTAAGGGTAAAATTAACAAAGTATGTAAAATGAATGGAAAAATCATACTTAACAGAGAAAACTTATGGTTGGAAGATAATAAATCACAAGTAGGAGAGACAAGGTCAATAGAACATGCAAAGTAAGGAATGTTGACCAGATTTAAAACTAACAAGGGTTCTTTTTACTAAACATTTTTCATCAGGCCTATAAAACCAAGACATGAGCCAGACCATAACAAATAATTTTTATCTAACACAATGCTTACTAAATCCAAGGACATGTTCCTTTTTTGGGAGGAGTAAGAGAAAAAATATCAGAGTTTCAACAAATCAAGTTGGGTCGGTTGCCTTGGTTGGGTAGATTCTTCTCTGACTTCCATTTTTCTTGTCCATTTCTGATGGCATGTGCAAATTCACAACCAGGAAGTGGTTGAAGTCCTAGGGATGCAATAACCCTTGGTGCTTGGAATGAGATTTTATTGAGAATGAAGTAATCAGTTTTGTTGTGGTGAACCATGTCTCTTGAAGGTTTCCTCTCATGATTATCATCCACACTTCTTGAGCTCAATTCAACTTGGAATCTTCCTTCATGAAAGTTGTATGGTACATTGAGGCAATGCAGTATACCCTGTAACATGTTCACCATTGGTTTGTTTGTTGGTTTTCTATGTTATTTAATTCAAAATTTAACAGGAAACAATGAATTTACCTCAGAAAAACACACATGTTATCTGTGGGTCCTCTTAATAATCCCCATCTTGCAGTAGTCTGATAGCTCAAACTTTTTATAATGCATGCAGAAGAAGCTTTTCTTTAACCCAAATGCATTGTTGGAGGTGACTATCTACATTTGATTCGCCCAATAGATTAAATTTGTGTATGTGAGCTGGTAAAGTACACCAAATATCCCTTCCATACACTGCTTGTCAGAGTCTTGACTGGCGCTCTTGAGGCTTGCACTGCACAGACACTCAGAGAAGCTTGCCATTCTTGTTTCAGATAGTATTCCCACTTCAAAACTTCCTCATCTCACTTACAACCATTTGGATTCAACTTCCTTGGTTCATCATCCACAAGTCTTCAAAGTCAACACAAGGTCACTAGTTGCCATTTACAAGATCTGTGGTAATTTAATCTTGCCTCTTCTCTTTGTCTTTCTCTTTTATCTTCATGATTCTTACTGACTTGTTGAATTTAGTCTCTGTATCTGAGAGAGTGTGTGGTGGTGTTTGTTATAATTGTTTGTTTTTTATTTTATCTCAAGTCCCCTGCTAACTCAGCCTTGTGATCCTTTAGGTACTTCAGAACTCTTTTATTTTTCTTCTTCTTACCTTCTTCTTGTTCTTGTTATCATTCTCATTCTGAATTATTAACTTTAGTTTTTGCCTCATAATCTCCCACTTATTTTGTCATCTAAATGTTGATGCAGAATACTTGACTGATGGTGGTTGGGTTGTATATCATAGCTTCCTTAGGCACTCCTAGGTGGTCTTTGACTGGAAGTTTGGCCTCAGATGATTTTGGGTAGCTAATTCCTGTTCCATGGACACTGGTGTGAACATACCCCATTGATTTTTGAATATCTCAATTCACAAATATAGCCTTTACTTGATTGGATGCTTGAAAGAAAAAGGTTTTCACATGATTAGAATGTTTTCACCAGATAATATTTCCCTCATACATTCATAATTACTGAAATTCACAGCCAGTTCTTTTCTTGGATGCTGCCTGTTTGAGTGTATTGATGCATTTCTGAGCATGCTATTAAATCTCTCAGATGTCTCTGTGGAAACAAGGCTGGATGGTCCAAATCCTTCAATAGAGTGTGCCAGGCAGATGGCAAATATGTAATAACAACACATAACCCATAAAGATTAAGTAAATACCTTATAATATGTGAAACCCATGGAATAATTACCTTATCCAGGGATAGATAAGGATGATCATCTGGATAAACAACATAAACCATGTACCTCATTGGAACAAATGAATACACAGTACTAATGAATGGTTTCTGTAATAGTGCAAGTGGCTATTCTCTATCAAGAATACCAAGCCACTTTTCTTAATTATAAGCCTCAAACACTATGTACTGGAATCATTTCAGAAAACATGGTCTGTTGAGTACCTACATATGGTGTTTCGCGCTTGTCTGGGCTGTTGGCCCAGACAAAGGGGGTTTTCATCGCCCGCACATGGCCAGCCATCAATCAAGCTTGGCCGAAGGTCAACAGCAAATGGCTGTTAGTCAGCCTCCGCTTGGCTGTCCTGCAACCAAGGGGGGGGTAGCTTGCAACCGTTGCTTGTCCGGTTGCAATCTCAGATGGCCATACCCGCCAAAATCAATGCACTCCACCTCATTACTCATGAGCAGCAGAAAAACATTCATACTCAGGATGGTTATTTATTCTGATTTTTTTAACTATTTATCAACATAACAACTTGTACATAAAATTGATTGAATTTGTGAAAAGAAAAGATAGTCGGGCAAACAAAGAGGAAATTACATGAAAGTGCAACACAGTTAATTTTTGAATGAAAAAAACGGTGCAATGAGAGAATTTATCTTTCAAGGAAATATAGAAAGGAGAAGATTTAATGAATGAAATATAGAAGGGAAAAATAGAGAAAAAGACTCACCTCAAAGGTTGATGAATGCAGTCAACAGTCGCCGGTCGGATCCTGGTGGTCAACAGGGCGAGGCAGGACAAGCGGTGGGCGATGGACAGCCAAGCTGAAACCCCCGCTGCACCCAACGGCTCGCCCTGCCTGGGCCCCTGCACGCCCGATGGCAATAGGACAGGCGGGCCTGTACCAACGGCCCAGACAAGCGCGACACACCATACTGCTCATGGTAATTCAACATGCACCAGGAAAAAAAAGTTGGCACCTCTATGGAGGTGCCTTCGCTTATCTCTTACCTATCCTCAACATATCAACACTGTATCTAGACTGTATCCCCCACTGTAACCAAATGTATCAATGTGGTATCTTGCATTCACATGACTGCTCCAAAGTTGAAGTATTTACATATATTTAATTAATAATTTTTTACAAGGTAAGTAAAATCCTCCAAACCTTGAGGAATGACCAAATTCAGATGAAGAGCTTCATGTTTATGAATTAAAACAAATAAATAAATTCAAACCGTATTCTAAGGACATATTTTTTAATTCAGGTTATTTGTAACTCTCCTGAGTAACCATTCCCGTGAGAATATACATACATAAGAATATACATACATATTCTAGTTCATCAATCAATTTAATGTGAAAAATGTATTCAAGTTAGAACCCTGATTTATGAAGATTCATACCCTGTTCTTCAGTGTGCTTGGTATTCTCAATCTTCTAGGTCACATGGTATGTGTGCATGTTTGATCTTATCGATTATGAATGATCTTGACAAGGATTGATGAAATCAAATTGTTGTATCTGGGTAAATCCTGATGATGTCCAATATTGAAATAATGATATTACCAATCACTTACAACTTCCAGAGCGTACAATAATTCATGAGGGTAAATTTCAGTCAAAAATAAAAACAGCTGTCATGGAATTTGGCTTGATTGAGAAGGGGTCTTTTATATCAATTAAATTTTGATTATTATTTGGGTATCCTGTTAATAAAAAATATCCAGTATTCTCAACCAAAACTAGTTGTATGGTTACTGATCAGAATAAACTTCAACCATCCATACCCAAAATAATGAGTTTGAACTCAGAAAAACAACACAAAAAAAATTCTGAAGAGTAAACATTCATGAGTTATGTACATCAAGTTGGGGTGTGAAGCCGCATGCATTCAGCTTCCAGGAAAAATTGAATAATGAGTCAATTTAAACTTAGCTAGAACCTGTCTATAATACACCAATATGAAAGCACTGTTCTGAAAAGATATCTATGATGAATTTAAATGCATATTTTAATTTCAAGATGATTATAATAGGAACCTTGCACTGACTTTCACTCCGAGGCTTATATGATTGAGCTCCTTTCTTTCTTTCCATTACAACATTAATTGTTTTTAATCTGAATATATATTGATAAGGATTTGGAAAATTTAACTAATTCAAGTCACAAAGAAATGGCAGAAAAATGTAGGATACCTGCTGAGTTTAAACTGACGAGTCATGAGGAACCATGAAAAGGAATAAATGCTAGTCAAACTTTCACTTGTGACTTTGGGTTAAAATTTGAACAACTATTCCTGGGTTGGTTGAAATTTCCAAGTTAAAAAGTAGCTCATGAATATTATATGGTGTACTGATAAGTTGTGTTGTATTTTGATTCGAATTATAAAATCTCCTAAGCTGTGTTAGATCCCCCTTTTTACTCCCAAGGCCTGATAATGGTAATTGCCTGGGTGATTTGTTTTATTATTATTACGATACCAATACCTTGATATAAACCTGGACATTTATTTCTTAAGGAAAAGAAGCAATTGACTGTTGTAGGTTTGCAACATTCTTTTTGTAAATCTGACTAAAGTCTTTATTCAATATTATTTGATTGATAAAGAGAGTTTGGAATATAGATGAAATATCAAATGAGATATACTGTGTATGTACTTAAATCCATTAAGCTTGATATTTGAAATTATCTACACACTTCCAAGATGTTTGCACAATTTTCCACCAAATAGTTTGCACAGTTTTGAAAGACATGTTGGTCCAAACATTCCTCATAATGCAAAGTAATATGTTACAAAAATGATCCTCATTGAATTGCAATGTCAATATATCATTCAGGGGGTTAGTGCATACTTGGGAAAATTATCTGGTCTCTGAAGAATAAGGTATATAATGAAGTAATTATTTGATGGCTGATTTGGCATTAGGGTATGTAATTATAACACTCAAAACTTACGAATTCCACGAGAAAAAAAGAAAAAAGAATTGTTACATGTTGGTACCAGTACAAAAGATTTTTGGATTTGATTGAGACATGCAGTTGTGAGTGTTTAAAAGTTTATTTGGATAAGGTACTCTTATAGCTAAGGGGTCATGCACACCAACAATTTGAATTTGATATATCCACATAGTTATATAACAAGCGACATGAATTTTAATTTAAAAGGCCCTTGGATGTGTGAATTATGTAACATGCATAAACAATACTAAGGGTTAAGTGGTAAACAGTTCTTAACCAGGCAATGGAGATGTCTTGACATAACCTCAACAAACAAGGAATGTCGAGGCAATTTGCATAAATTTTGTTTTTGAGAGATATAAGAACAAACAAATCATCAACAGAGGTTAGATACCCTTTGTCCTTGGATTTTCAGAGTTGACCCATATATCAAGGGCAAGATGCCCATGGATGCATGGGTTGAGGCACACCACCACCTCCCAATGTCCACCATGGTTAATCCGAGCATATCTACACTATGCCCCACCCAAGCTAAAAGGGAATAAAAGATGATACACATTGTCAGGTAATCCAGAAACGTATTCATTCTCTTACCAAAACCAACAATGTCCGAAATATCTTGCTTAGGCTTCTTCACTACACTAGTTGTCCGAACTCCACAATCCTCCAACCAGTCCACCAGTGGTCTTCGAGATGCAGTATTTCACCGAGGAAGAACAAATCTACATATCCTCTGCTCGAATTATGAAAAGGTTGGAGATCTCAATGACCATCAGAGCCGTTTGATTGGTCCATTGATTGGGGAGATAGGTCAACTTTCTGAGCCTCTTTCCTCAAGATCGTTTGTTGGGAATTCAAACCCAAAGAAAATATTTGTCCGACTCTTCTATGTGCAAGCCCAACATGGAAATACTTCGCATGTCCATGGATTTATATTTTCACCGTTTGGTTTGTTATCACGAGTGATGGAAGCTTTCTCGTTATCAAATATTCCAATCAAGAAGATACCCAACTATCAGCCAAGCCATTTTTTTGGTGTCAGCCAGATTGTCAATTCACCGAAAACCACACCTTCAGAAAAAACGTTCAAGATCCCAGGATGCCGAACAACACTGATGGATCACCAATATAAAGCGGTTGAATTTATCCAAAGGGGCGAATCCGATCAGATATCAATAGCTCATGAAATATGGACAAATCCAGATAACGAATGGGTAAAGCGAATATTTTCAGATGCCGTGGCACAAGGACTTGTTGAGAAGAATATTATGTTTGAAAGTCATGGGTGTATTCTTGCGGATGATATGGGACTAGGAAAAACTCTGACGACGTTAAGCACGATTCAACTCTCACAAAAGCAGGCTATTGCATTTGCCAACAAAAAGCAAGATCAAGAAGATGAAATGCGGACTGCTGCCACGTTAATTATCTGCCCGTTGTCAACGTTGGACAACTGGATTAACGAAATCAATACTCATTTTGATAACGGTAGCCTCCCATACAAAGTGTTTTACGGTAAAGAAAGATCGACCATTCAGTTTCAAGATATTTGCAAAGTTGCAATTGTTCTAGCGACGTACGAATTGATTTGCAATTCTGGATCAAAGGAAAGTGCTGATAGTCAACAAGTTGGAACGAGCAACCAAGTGAGGAAGGGAAAAAGTGATCTGAATCTAGCAAATGTCAGATGGTTCCGAATAGTACTGGATGAGGCACAGTAAGTGAAGCCATGTATGGTTGTATGAGCATGATAGTATAAAATAAAACTGAAATAAATTGTTAGTTATATGAAGGATCCCAAGACCAATCGAAGTACGGTACTCCTAGGCTTAAAGGCACAAAGAAGATTGTGCCTGACAGGTACACCAATGCAGAATAACCTGGGAGATCTGCACAATTTGCTGAAGTTTCTTCAACTGCAACCCTGGTCAAACAACTCAATCTGGAAGCAATGTGTCGAGGTACCGGTCCAGCTATGTGATCCTCGGGGGATATTAACACTTCAAAATCTTATGAACGGAATCAG
This sequence comes from Puccinia hordei, assembly GCA_007896445.1. Classification (NCBI taxonomy): domain Eukaryota; kingdom Fungi; phylum Basidiomycota; class Pucciniomycetes; order Pucciniales; family Pucciniaceae; genus Puccinia; species Puccinia hordei. The sequence continues at coordinate 13,643 of RDRW01000401.1, read as the reverse complement.
CATGAGAAGGTTAAAAACAACAGTGCTAGAGCTTCCTGAAAAACTTGAAAGCATTGTTAACATTGAACTGAAATCTCCATGGAATGAAATCTACAAGAAGAACCATGAAACATTTGCGATCCAATTTGGAAAAAATCGAATTGCTGGACAAGGATGGAACTCTGCGGATTTCTTTGGGGAACTTGTAGATTTACGGCAACTATGCGACCACCCAGCTTTGATTGAAAAGGGGCCAGGAATAAAGGGCTATGGTTGGAATAAGAGTTCCAAAATTGTACATCTGGCTAGCGACATCAAAGAATTTCTTGGGAGAGGAGCTGAAAATCGGGCAGTAATATTTTCAGAATTTAAACGGTTCCTAGAAATGTGAGTCTAAATTCTGGGTGACTGAAAACTAAGGGTAGATAAAGAGGTTACACTAATATGAAATTATTTTGATTGTGTAGAATTGGAATAGCTTTGAATGATGAGGGGATTCGGTTTACAACACATTATGGAAAGACAGATCATGAGACAAAAAAAGAATTTGGAACGGTTTCGTGGTGATTCCCAATGTAGAATCTTGTTGGCAACAATCAAGACGGCAGGAGTAGGCATTGATCTCAGATGTGCGCAGAAGGTATATATCATGGTGAGTTGAATAAAACTATTGGGATGTAGGAAATTTGATGGATTAAATTTTGTACAATGTCATACTAAATAGGAACCAACATGGAACCCAGCAGTGGAGGAACAAGCTGTAGATAGACTGTATAGGATTGGACAAAAATCAAAGGTACAGGTTGTGCGCTACTGTGTGATGAATAGTATTGAGGGAAATATCTTTCAGATCAAACGGAAGAAGGCTGAGCTGGCCATGTGAGTAGTTTTTGATTTCAATGTCTTGACAGAAGAATGGAAAGGATGAATTGATGAAATTGGTTGCAATAGGTTGAGTGTTCCGTTGAGTGGAAACCTGGAATTTGAAATGGTGAGACGTTCAATGAGGGAAGCCAACTCGACAATATGAATTCAAACGACTTGCCTAGGATGGAGAAACCTGTTGTATAATAGCTGCAAAATCAATTTCTTGCTGTGGTTGAAGCAGCAATAAATCAATTTCATTGAGAGAGGCGAGGAAGTCTGGATGGTAACAGTTTTTGGGAAGTCCAGAGGGGACTTTTACAGTCCTCTCCTGTAAATCACTGATTTGACGAAGGAGAAAGAAAGAATCCCCATACTTGTACCGTTTACCGAGCTTCTCAGCTTTATTCTTCTCGTAAAGATGGTCGAGTTGATGACCTAATAAGGAGAACATTGGGGAACGCCATGAGCATTGAATCCTCTGAAGGTTACCATTGGGAAGTTGCTCAGTGTCTGAGCAGCAGGCAGAATTGTCAAAGATATCCTGGTAATCAACAGGAATGTCCAATGTGGTGAGGATTTCTGTACGTCGTTGAGATAGCTGGAACAAAGAATTGATAGTCAAGAATTGAAACAGGAAACCAAGAAGAATTTAGCGGACCTGCTTCCGCCACTTTGACTTTTTCACCTGGTATGCTTTCTTTGCAATTTCATCAGGGGAGTATTTATTTTTCTCAAGATCGTTTTTTTTTCCAGAAAACCAGCGTTTGAGAACAGCGATTGCATTTGATGGAGCATGATGAATAGGATTGATGGGAAAGTTGGCTAAGGCACCGTTGTGGTATGCATGGTCGAAATGCTTGAGTATGAATGAGGAAAAAAGCTTGTTCCACTGGGAATCCCAGGGAGAAGCCCAATGAAAAGTTGCCAAGGGGAATGTTGCTTCTTTCAAGTCGCTGAGAAATAAATCGAGACATTTGAGTGAAATGCCATGAAGCATGTTGGCTGATGAGGGGGTGAGGGAGATTCTGGAACGAATGGGATGGCTAGTGATGGTTATTGGGAGGGTGTTGACATGTTGAATCTGGTCAGGTGATGGTGTTGCTTGCCAATGTTCCTCAGCGAGGTGTTCAATATTCAGGAGAAGGCGGCAGAAAGAAGCCATGGACCTGGAAAAGTGAGAGGTGGGTGGAGGGATGATTTCTAACAGGGCCTTGTTGAGGTTCCGTCGATTTGCTGGAGCTTTTCCGTTTTTGAGTGACTTGACCATGGCTGTGGTTGAAATAAGATTGTGTTGAAATTATTTTTGTGCACTGGGTGAATATATATTGTTCTGGCTGTGCTGAATTCATAATCAAGAGTTGTGAATCAGTGCCCCCTTTATTGTGTGAGTTGGTGGGATTGGTACATCTCGTGTGATTTTATTAAGCCCGGCGGGCTTAATTTATTAATGGGTGTGTGCATCTCCTGTGATGTGATTAAGCCCGGCGGGCTTAAATTATTAATGGGTGGTGAGGGTAGATTCGGGAATTTTCCCCTACCGAATGAAGGTGGTTGAGGGAGGATTAAGCCCGCCGGGCTTAATTTGAGAAATAACAAATGTGACATGTGTGACATATACACAACATGAAACAAGGCCACCCAGCTGTTGAGTTCAAGCAAAAGGTTGCCATTAGGTGATGGTTCAAAGGAACATGGGGCATGCATGCCATGCATTATGCATCTGGAGATATGATGTGTTGTAAAGAATCTTGATCTAACAACAGTGTTACCAAGGAGAAAACAGTACTTGCTTTACAAGAAAAACCATACCACTCACAATATAATTACGTTGAAGAATGCACTCTCGATGGAAAATCTGCCAGTGTACGGAGTTGGGGTGTGATCAAGAGACCTACAGGGATTCCGAAACAGGTGAACAGAAGGTGGGGAAGGCATGGTCAGTAACATGTTTCAAGTCACATTTAAAAGCAATTATGAAGAGGAAGACACATGAACAGGAGATGGAAGACGAGCCAAGTCCCCATACTTTAAAAAATATTCAAGTTGAGTGGAATTGACTTCTGTTGATAACATTCAATGATCTGGGCTGACTTACTAGGAATGAGTAGACTGGAAGTCCAACAATTTTGACGACCACTATTCCTGACATATCAAATCGAAATGTGAATGAAGGCCCGAGTGATCATTCAATAGTCAACACTCAAACATCTCGAATAAACACGTTTCAGCTTATCCCTCAACATAGTCTAGCAGTAATGCTACAAGCAGCTCGCCTTTCCCTTGTCACTGGTGTCAGTGATAAAAACATGACTCAGTTTTTGAAGACAGAGATTGAAAAGTGAAACAACTTGCGCAGGAATTTAAGTTTGACGGATCCTCAATCATCAGCAACATACCTCTCTCGAAAACGACTCTCATACAACGCCTTGGATTTGATGTTGGTTTCTCAAAGATGATCTGCTGCCCAGATTGTTTCAAACTGTATCCGATTCCTGAAATGCCAAGAAAGGATGACGAGTTGATTCATGAAGCCAAAACCACGTGTACGACTATATTCTACTCGACATCAAAGAAGTTCCTGAAGGAGGTTGAAAATGAAGAACAACTCTGTGATGCAAAACTTGCCACAATTGAAGGATCTGGTGAAAGGATGATCATCAAGCCAGTCCGAACGTTCACTTTCCAACCTCTGAAGAACTGGCTGTCTCACAAGCTCTGGCTACCTGGATTTGAATGTCTTGCCGATTCGAACCTCAAATATGAACGCCAGAGGAATGAAAAGATGAGTGATGTATGGGATGGAAGTGTATGGAAAACCTTTGTGGGACCTTCAGACTCGAACGAGATTTTTACTTCAAAGTCTGGGAATCTGGTATTCAGCCTATATGTTGACTGGTTCAATCCGTTTGCAAAGAAGCCTGGAGGAAAGTCGGTATCCTTGGGGGCAGTGACTCTGGTGTGTCTCAACCTACCATTAACGGAACGATACAAAGTGGAGAACATATACTTGTTTGGGATTATACCAGGTCCAAAGGAGCCAAGTCTGGATCAAATGAACCATATCTTGGAACCGCTAGTGCTGGAGATGAAGGAATTTTGGAAGGGAGTGTGGTTCACAAAGACGAGTCAATTCCCCCAGGGCCGCCTTATATTTGCAGCCATATTTCCACTAATTGGAGACCTGCCAGCAATTCGCAAGACAGCAGGATTTGCATCCCATACAGCAGACAAGTTTTGTTCTTTCTGCGAGATCACCCTTCAAGATATTGATGAGATCGACGTGGGGAAGTTTGAGAAAAAAACGCACGAGGCACACATGGAAAGAGTTAGGCGATGGGAAAGGTGCAAGACATACACTGAGAGGAAGAAGATTGCTACGGAAGAAGGAGCAAGAGGGAGCATTCTGAATAGCCTCCCATACTGGCGACCAGTGGAGTACTGTGGAATCGAAGTTATGCACGCGTTACTCTTGGGAGACCTGAAAGATCACAGTCTCAGTTTTTTGAATACTCTGGGAGCAGGGAAGCTCCTGAAGAAAGCCATAGAACATGAAATAAACTGGAAGAATACTGATGTTGGGAAAATGATCTTTGGAGGGTTGAAGTTCCGGGATTCCAAGCGCAAGAAAACACCAGAAGGGGACTCGAGTGGCACGGAGGATGAAGAAGTGGGGGGAAGGAAGCGGCGTGTTTTAAATTCAAAAATCTTTCCCGCTTAACAAGTATCCAAGAAGACAGGGCTGGTCCATCAAGCCACCCCTACCAACTACGTTCCAGCTCATCAAGAGTAGATACATCTTCAGGAAGAAGGTCAACTCGGTCTCTGGGAAGTGGTTCTAGTATAGCAACAAACAGGCATCCACAGAGTATTGCAGGTACTTTATCACTTGGCAGCCAGTCAGAGGTTGATGAGGAAGGAGAGGCTGATAGAAGGAGTGAAATGACGGGAATTCAACATGGCAAATCACCAACCTTGGGAGAAGAGGATGAGGGAGTTACGACTGGAGGGCCTGGCTTGACAAAGGAAGAGTTGCGTGTGCTTCAAAACGTGATTTCGCAGACATCAATTCCAACTTGGGTTTCACGAGTTCCCCGAAACTTTGGACTTTCTGGATCTGGTTCCCTAAAAGCATCCGAGTGGTTAATACTATATACTGTCTATTTTCCGCTGGCAATGATGGAAATTCTTGGCAGAAGAAACATATTGAGGGCTCAAACACGGTGACACATCAGGAGGTCTTGAGGGATTCGACCATCAAATTAATTGAAATGACAAGCATCCTCATGAAGCACCACCTGGATGAAAGAGATACGATCAACTTGAGAAAATTAACAAAGGAATACCGGGAAGTTCTCCGAATGGGATGGCCAAATCATACAAGCAAGTCAAAGTTACATCTGACACAGCATTATCCCGAAGTAATTGAGAGGTTTGGGCCTCCCATAGCAACTGCTGCATGGGCCCAGGAGCGTCTGAATGGAATTCTGGGGAATATACCAAACAACCAGCATCTTGGTATGTCGCATTTCTGATATTTTGTTTTGAGTCCATGCCTTCATCAGAGGTCTAATTTAACACATCAACAGGAGAGATGCATGGAACAATCATGAACACATGGAATCAGAAATCACGATACTATGGATACGTCAACCAAGCAAAATTGAAAGGGCAGGATGCTATCGACATGGAAAAGTCTGTCCATTTGCCTCATATGGTGATGAAAAAAAAAGAAGAGAAGATAATACTTGATGTGAGAGTGTATAATCTGTGGAAATTTCAGTTGAGTGAATTTGGATATGAAGAGCCGGCCAATGGGAAGTTGGAAAGAGCAGCTGTGAAGGTGAAGAGTGTAGAGATGTTCAATCGCAAGTATGTCCCAGAAAATAATTTCAGTGGCAAGGCTCCTGGTAATTCGAAGGTTGAATTCTACGATTCTGGATTGCGACTGTTTGGGCGGATAAGCCGGCTATTCAGTGATGGTGTGACGAATACTGTTTGGTTTTTGATTCGCCCCTTTACATCGTTGAACAGCTGGGATGAACCCAAGAATCCGTACAAAGACCATCCCCAGTTGAATACAAAACTTTTGTATGCAGACAAGCTCAGTAGACAACTGGTCATCCATCATTCAAGGGTCGTTGGGCATATTGCTATTTTGGAGAATGAGGAGGGAACGTTTGGTGTGAACAAGAAAACGATCTCTGCAGTGAGCCTGGGGAATGTGGTATGTTTTCCATGATTTGTTTGTGTTGATCAAAAATGCAGGAATTAATTTGTTGATTGTATTTGGAATATTTGTGAATTTGAAAAAGGCATGGGGCCAAAATATTGAAACAGATTAATTACTCGGATGAATGCTGACATTTCAATGTTCATTTTGATCAACCCCAAACCTCAAGACTGATCAAGAAGAAGGGTATGTGGAGTTAGTGGGTAATCCTAGTTGAATGAGATTCATTTTGTTTGGTTATATTTATTATGTATGGTAAATAAAGAAGCCAAACAATTAGACAAAGGGAAGGGAAAAGGGTGGTAGAACTGACTTGCCTGATGGGCCGTGCAAGAATCCATTGCAGTAGATGGCATCGTTTCCCACAGATTAAATAGCAGTATGATCCATGACATCCTCTTCATCGCTTCTCCCTCATCCCATTGATATCTAATTCATAGCTATCTTACAAGTACATCTTTCCATAAGAAATCCGAGAGCTATTTGTGAGTGAATACTGTGTCTACGCCAATTAACTCCGATTTCCGAGAACTTACCCAGCAAATAAGGATAGATTTAATATGGATATTGAGGAAGATATGGTTGACAGTGATGATGGGGTCGAGGGAGCTGGCAAAGGTCAAGGTGCTATTGGAGAAGGAACATCTGGTGATCAAGGGGGTGAGGAGGATTTTGATGCGCTTTTGAGGGGAAATGTTGATGATGTTGTTGAGGATGGTAAGTGTTTGGTATTGATTGACCAGATTTTGATGGATGTGTTCTTTCCAGCTAATTGATTAATTCCCTATTATTCCTATCTCCACATGCATAGATGCCAAAAGTGAACCGGAAAATCCAGAGGACGTTTTGAATTATAACCTGAGAGTTCAAAGACGGGCGTTGATAAACGCACGCCAACGGCGCACGCCAACGCCAACCCGCACGCCAATTTTTTTGGCGTGCGGGGCCTAACACGCCATTTTTTTTGGCGTGTAGGGTTTACACGCCAAAAAAAAAGGGCGTGTGAGACCCACACGCCAAAAATGGCGTGTGGTTCCCACACGCCATTTTTTTTTGGCGTGTGGGCCCCGCACGCCAAATAAAATTGGCGTGTGGGCCCCGCACGCCAATTGTTTGGCGTGCGGGTCCCCCCTCGCTCACATAATCAAGTGGGAGAGACCACTCGATTACGTGAGCGAGGCCGGCTGACGAGGTTATACAACCTCGTCAGCCGGGAGGACTTCCTCCCGGCCGGCGAGGCTATACAACCTCGTCGGCCAGGAGGAAGTCCTCCTGGCTGACGAGGTTGTATAACCTCGTCAGCCGGGAGGACTTCCTCCCGGCCGGCGAGGTTATACAACCTCGTCAGCCAGGAGGAAGTCCGTGGCCGACGAGGTTGTATAGCCTCGTCGGCCGGGAGGACTTCCTCCCGGCTGACGAGGTTATACAACCTCGTCAGCCAGGAGGACTTCCTCCTGGCCGACGAGGTTGTATAGCCTCGCCGGCCGGGAGGACTTCCTCCTGGCCGACGAGGTTGTATAACCTCGTCGGCCAGGAGGAAGTCCTCCCGGCGACGAGGCTATACAACCTCGTCGGCCAGGAGGAAGTCCTCCCGGCCGACGAGGCTATACAACCTCGTCGGCCAGGAGGACTTCCTCCTGGCTGACGAGGTTGTATAACTCGTCAGCCGGGAGGAAGTCCTCCCCGGCTGACGAGGTTATACAACCTCGTCAGCCAGGAGGACTTCCTCCTGGCCGACGAGGTTGTATAGCCTCGCCGGCCGGGAGGAAGTCCTCCCGGCTGACGAGGTTGTACAACCTCGTCAGCCGGCCTCGCTCACGTAATCGAGTGGCCCCTCCCACTCGATTATGTGAGCGAGGGGGACCCGCACGCCAAACAATTGGCGTGTGGGCCCCGCACGCCAATTGTTTGGCGTGCGCTCCCACACGCCAATTGTCTGGCGTGTGAGAGCGCACGCCAAACAATTGGCGTGCGGGGCCCACACGCCAAAAAAAAATGGCGTGTGGAACCACACGCCATTTTTGGCGTGCAGGTCTCACACGCCCATTTATTTTGGCGTGGTAGACCCTACACGCCAACAAAAAATGGCGTGTAGGCCCCGCACGCCAAAAAAAAATTGGCGTGCGGGTTGGCGTTGGCGTGCGCGCTTGGCGTGCGTTTATCAACGCCCTTCAAAGACAAGAACGTGCTCATGATAAATCACAGGAGAATGTCAGACGGGTTCGAAGGGTTGTGGTGGGACGTGGCCTTCCGAATCAGTCGACGGCATTGTGTCGGTCAATTCGGAATTTCACCAAAATTTCTGATGGGAATGCCTGAATTAATTGGTGCATATCCGCCACCCCCACAGCCAAGAGGAATGGGAAACTTGGAACCATTGGACTGATAAGCGGTACAAAAAGATGATTGCTCACTTGAAAGATTTTTCCGGGGAAGCACAACAGTCTTGCGAAAACAGTCTTTCAAAAGTGTATCAGGACGAGGTTGCACGTATTCGCAAGCATCTGTCACCCCCTCCGTTTACCACCGGCTGCTGATGTTTTGTGCCCGGACCTGGATGTTCCACTAAGTATCAAGAGGCGGTGTGAGCAAGATGTTCAGATGGCTGGGTTGGACGGTTGACATTTGAGTGGGAGCCACAGCCAGTTTGTTTAATTCATCTTCGTGGAACGGGAGTTTGGCGACAATCGTTCAAGCATTACCATAACTGGACCAAGTCACAACCAGGTGTGATGTGGGGGGAGTTGGTTGATGGAGCTGATCTTGGAACAATGGGTTCGTGGCCAGGAAAAGAAATGCGGCGGGCTCACCAGATGGATAGTGAATCGGCGGAAAATATGAGGGTGGAAAAGTTGAGGAGGGCAGGATAGGTCGGATGAAAACTAAAGTAAGTCATGAGTTTTAACAATCAGGAATTGCCAGGCCAGTTGCTTAAAGATGGATGTTTGAAGATTGCAAACAGAGACAAGCACTTGCAATCACCAAGATGCGTGCCGATCCAGCTTTGGCATCCTATTCTCCAAAGACACGGTATCCGATTGGGAAGATCAACCCGTTCCGGCCAAACCAAAACGGGTACAGCTACCTTGGAGGAGTGAAGTGTTCACTGTATGCTCACACAAACTGGATGAGATTGCGACAACAGTGGCGAAAACGGCTACTGAAATGAAGAGTATCCATAAGCTGGTCGACCGCAGCCCTGACGTAATTCCACAGACAATTGTGCCACTTGCAACAATCCCCCGTAGGCTTCCAGTTGATGCCTACGATGCAGCATTCCTTCAAAGTCTTTCCCAAGTTGAAAGAGAGCACCTCGACCCTCAGGCGACAATTGGCTTGGAAGCGAAAGTCTGGATGCTAAACCAGATGACAATGCGTATTGGACGAGGTGGAAGTGGCATTCCGAGAGGAAGTATTGGCGATCTGGGAATTGGTAATTTGCCAGGCCCTAGCAAAGGCAGTTGAGTAGGTGATTGTTTGCTTTGTTGGTTGATTGGAAAAAACTGACACAAGTGATTTTATTACTTAGCTAAAAGGAAATTCACTCCAAAGACTTTACAATTGAGTAGTCTGGAAATACACATGCCAAAGAGGAGTGGAACTTGAGATGGGAGTACAATCGGTGTTATTCTCATTGATCAACTGCTTGTTCTTGACATGACTGGACAAGTTTGGAATGGAGAAATGAAAGATATGTAAATTATCATGTGTTTTCAGCTGCTCCAAATTAAGAGAGAAAAAATTAAACCCGGCGGGCTTAAATCTTTGGAACGATTATAAAACTGGCAAGTTATGAGGCATCATATTAAGCCCGGCGGGCTTAATGATTGGGAGGAATAAGGCCGCTTGGCTTGATTGCTGGATTCCAAGAGGGGATGTTGGCTGGGTTGAGGTAAATGCAAACTGATCTGTTGGCATAGGGTAAATGAAGAGTATCTTGTGGCAAAATGAGAGCATATCAATTTGCCACAAGAGGTCAAACTACACTCCACCAACAAGGGTATGATTAAAGCTATGTTGGGCCCAGAGTTGTAACAGAAGGGGTTTTGATGGGAATTCCTTGTCATTGCGATTCACATCTCAAGTCTGTTTTCATCCTGCTTCCCTGACAGGAGAACATTCACTGTTTAACATAGGGTATCTAAAAGGTAGGAGTCAAATGGAAGAACAATTGTTGTGTTTGGATCTTGATTGTCACCTGTGACGGACTGATTTTCAAGTGCATCACAATGAAATCAACAGAAGACCACTTGAAATTAGCCATGTGTTTCAATGTAAGCTCATAAGACAAATCATGGATTGTGAAAAGTGATTGCATGACCGCTTTTGAACAAATAGTTTTTTTACAAGATTTAATTTTCATAATATCCAAGGCACATAGAAAAAGAAGACTAGGGTACAAAATGGCTTTCACGATGTCAGAATAATTGCAGGGACAAAGCTACTGGATCTGGCGGCTTGGGTCCTTAAGGGGGGGGGGGGGGTTGTACTGGTCATTCAACGGGAAAAATGCCAATGAAGAGAAGAATTACAGAGTTTCACAACAAATATCACATTTGAATTGGATATCCTTGGCCAACTAAACTCACATTGACGCATTGGCACTGAGACTTGGACAGAGACCACACCAACAAGAGTGTGAAAGTTGCAAGAAATAGGTAGTGTGTAAAGATGGAAACCACATGTATTCCTCTTCTGATGGAACTGGGAAAGATTTCAGGATGAAGCACTATAACATGGAGAGATGAAACATTAAGCAAAGGTGACATGGCCAGTTGAGAAAACCCCAACAAAGCAATCCACAACTCATAGCACAAACGTTTTGCAGATTGATTGGAGTGGCAGTTATTGAAAAAACTCTCCAAACCTGCATGGACAATTCAATACATTGTTAGTGAAGGTTGAGGATCAATTCTGTCAGTAACTGTAAGTATTTTGGGGACATAGCTTACATTTGATTAGTAGTATTCAGCACATGATCCCTAGCATCTGTGTATCAATGGCCCCAATGGTTGAAAGTGCTCCTTAGTAACCTGCGCTCATGTTCCGTTTTCCAACCATGGATTCGTATGGGATCTGAAAATACACACATCAATAAACAAATGTAGGCCTTTGATAAAATGACTGATCAAGTACCTCTACCCAAGCGCATTCGGCGTAGATTCCAAATTGCCAAGCCATCAGGGACCATGTGAGAGGGGATGCAGAGTTCCATGGCAAGTTGGGATAGGGCATCCTGTGCTGCTTCTAAACGAGTGGCATGTTGACAATGTATCATAGCCGGCGTCTCAACAGGACCTTGGCCTTCAAGATCCTCAGGCTCAATTGATACAGCCAGTGCTTCAAATGATGAAACGGCTTCACGGAGAAAGTCAACTCTATGCCGAACTTGGTATAAATAGGATATGGTAGTCATTTAAGTACACTGATTATAACGTATTGTAAGGTTGATACTTGGCGGTTTGAATGGAGGATGAGAGGAGGATTGGATCAAGAAACTTTGAGTGGTTTTTATAATGGGAGCTTGGAGGTGGGTGTATCTGCAAATAGAGAGAGCTGACACTGGAACTACCTCTCGAGCAGCTAACTTTTCAGAGGGCAGTTGAGCGGATGACTTGCAATAAACAGGTGAGACGTATGTGAGCTAACGTGATTTGCACAAACAAGGGTGCTTGCATGTCACAATATAATGGAATACATGAGAGGTGGATCAAACAGACGAATCTTTCCACATATGTCATATGACATTCAAAACAACACAGCCGGAATTTGATTGGGATCCTTCAGCCAACACACGTAATCTGTTGATTGGACAATCATGGATTTGTCGTATTTTGAGATGCTCTGTGCTTGAATTTACTGGGTCTTTGATGGGTAGGGGTCAACTCATATTGTTGAGTTTGATTTACCAACCAATCCCCACAAGCAATGTCACCACCTCGGCATATAATACAATGTCATCTTTCCTTTGCTGATTCGAGGAAGTTTCCAAGCTAAGATGATACATTAAATCACTCAAAATATGCCCCACTTCTGATTGGTTTGTCCAAATACATGAGCATCTGGAATATTGACCCGTACAATAGTTGAATCCTTGATGTGGAAAATGGAATCTTATGCAGAGTCCCCTGGAAGATATGTCTTGTGGTGCATCATCAAAACTGTGAGGCTTGAGTGGTGACGGTTGTGTGTGAGCCCAAGTGGGGGGATTTTACACACACAACCCTTTGAAATACATTTACTCATTGATCGTCAGATTCAATCGGAATGTACAAAAACTGGAAGTGATATGATTCAACAAACAGAAGGCCTTTGTCCTCACCCACTCTGTTCCACTTGGTATCCATCACGTATCTGTTCCTAATGACATGGATACACAAGCGATACAGGGGAGGGACATGCCTGGTGTACACATACCTAAACCCACAATTGTGTTAGATCTGCAAAGATATAATCCTGCATGTCTTGTTGATTCCATTTTTTGTGGTGTCCAGAGCACATCAGTGCCTATGCTGTGACAAGAGTCACCTCCCTCAGGCCTAGTGTAAATCCTTCATGTGACCGGAAGCTCTCCCCAAGCATACAGGTCAAAATTATTTTGTCTTGTTTAATGAGGAGACACCTTACATAATTCAAATAACACAAGCTGTCATGCTGAGATTAATTGCTGAGTCCATGCTCTGCTGACATCTCCAGTATTACATTCATGTCTCGACCCAAGAATTATTGTACAACAAAGGCAGATGATGATTCAGCAGATATTTGGCAAATAAATTAAATGCAATTTGCCAAATAGAAATGAACCAAGCCAATATCAATTATCTGGTAACATTCCACCAGTAACGGCCCTCTTGTCCATGGTAGCTTGTATGAATGTTTTTGGACCTGTTGACATATAAATATCTTCCTCTGTTGGTGTTCCTGCTCTTACCTTAGATCATCCTTAGATTAGACCTTACATACATTTCAAACACCATGTCGAGTCCTAGTCAAAATAAATCCCTTAGCCTATCGGCCAAATATACCCAGAAAGAAGATGAGATTGAACGTCATTTTGAGTGGCTTGACGATAGACGTCGTACTATGTGTCTTGCTGTTGCACGCTGGGAGCCTTCCGATCCTTCCTCAGATCCTCATACCCTCTTTTCCGAATTGGTCCTGAAAGTCCGTATTATCAACGAATGGTCGATGCTGGCAACTGGTTCGAGGCAAAGCGCATGCAGGCCACCACTGATGAAGAAGCGAAGGTCTTGGGGATCCCCATGTTGGAGGTACCACAAGTCATGGAATTGTGGACCGAAAGACGCATTGCATTGGGTAAAGGTAAAGCATCATCAGTTTATCCACATTTTGCACCTGCTGATATATCTTGTGATGTCTATTGCAGAGCCAGTTGCAAGACCCTGGAATGATACGCCCTCCCCAGAATCTAGCCCTGGAAAGGGGAATCGCTTCAGCCGGGAAAAAACCCCCAAGGAAGCCACAAGCAGTTGTGAGGGCAGCAAGAAAGTAAAATGCCCCCAAATACTTCATAAATACAAGGTTGCATATTCTGATCATCACTTGA
>RDRW01000813.1:0-83510 GCA_007896445.1 Puccinia hordei | reverse complement strand
CAGGGGCCCACACCCAGTTTTTTGGGATCAGCATGCTTCTGGATGGATGTGAAACTTTCACATTCAGCCCATGCCAGAAGGGGTGTGCAGGTCACACACCTGTCCCACAGCATGTGACACAACCAGTCAACAGGAACCGTGTAGTTGCACACTCCTGTATTTGTATGTTTTATGGGGATACCCCCACCAAACCATAGAAAAGATCTTGTTTTCTACAAAAAGCACCTCTTTCAAAATTTCTCCCTCCCTCATCTTCTTTTTTGACTACTCTACTGAAAATCCTGAAAAAAATCCATGCTACTATTCCTTAAATCAATAAGGAAAGGAGACCTTCAGTTTTACAAGTTCTGTGTCACATTTCGTTTTATTCATTTTCATCGAAGACCCATCAACAATATGTGAATCAAATCACATATAACACTGTGCTGACCAGAGAGTTCAAAAAAGGTTCCCCTGGTACTTGATTCTTTTTTATTTTACTTGCCATCTTCATGGAAAAACATGACCATGCTCGCTCAATAGCCACACATTGCAGTCAAGAGCAGTCTGAGTAAGATTGAGATGCTTCTGGATTCATAACATTTTTTTCAACCATCAGTCTTCAGTATGTTGATGCCTGAGCCCCTTCTGAGATACATCGTCCCCTCCCCCCAGTCATGATAAAGGCTATCATTCTGTATTCTATAAATGTGTTTCCTTATGATTCAACAGTAGATTTAAATACATCAAGTGAGTTGGATAAATCAAGATCAATAAACGAAATCAAAGTGTACCAGTGAATCCAATAACCCAAAGAAAATAATAATAAAGTCAAACAAAGTGAAAAATTGAACCTAAGAATCGAAAGCCCGCAGCTTCGGATGGTATCAAAATGTAAATTACAAAGAAGGGGCCCTGGAGCTAGTATCGATTTGGCAAGTTCCAGAAGGTTGGCTAGACATTTCAGCGAGCTGGTATAACTAGTAGGTGGACTGCAACGCAGCAAAGAGAAATCATTAGCACATCTGTCACCAGCTAGCTGATAAATATCTATTCTGACTCACACCACCTCTGTAGCCTCAGTAACCGCGTAGCCACCACCGTAGCCACCGCCGAAACCGCCGAAGCCACCGCCGTAGCCACCATAACCACCACCGTAGCCACCATAGCACCGCCGTAGCCACCATAGCCACCGCGTAGCCACCTCCGAAGCCACCATGGCCACCGCCGTAGCCACCTCCGAAGCCACCTCCCAAACCAAGTCCAAGTCCGAGACCGATTCCAAGTGTAGGAGCAGGAGCAGACATGATACCGGTGACGCTCAATAGAGCAGCGGTGAGTGAAAGACGGAGTGTGTCAAATTGCATCTTGGTTGGTTGGATCAGTCGCTATTTCGCGGTGAAAGGATGAGTGTTCGGAGTGTTACCGTCTCGGGAATGTCGTGACCAATTAACAATTAGTGGCCAGAAAATCTTATTGAGTTATATATATATATGTGTAGTGAAAGAAAAAGTGGAAAGGAGGTTAATGAGAGCTTGTGATGATTGCTGGGGGATGGAGTTTCAGAATGACCACCAAGGACGTCCTTCTTTATATACTCGCAAGATAGCCCAAGCTACTATTCATTTTGGTTGCAAGTACAAGAAGGACAGAAAAGACTTCAGCTTGGACTGGAGAAAATTTGACTTCGACACCAGTTTCATTCCTGGACTGGTGGAGGCTGATCAAGGCTTGCAAAATTCAAAAGCGCGAATGCATATTTGCCTGGATCAACAGTAGCTGGACTTGACCTGAGAAAACTAGACCAGTCAGATGATTGATCTAATTCATACCGGTTAATGCTTCTGTAGCCGGGCTACAAGTACCCAGACGGGTTATGAAGCGGGGCTCTTCAGACTCGAAGAGGCTCAGATGAGAATATCGCGGAGATGAGGAAATGAAAACTATACTCGGATTTCTAGAGATAGTTGGAACTCTGGGGGGATTCCCCTACCAGAAGGGCCACATTTTATGATGGTCATGGCATAAAGACAGAGATGTATAACATAAGCGAGGGGCGTTAAACCCCTGCGACTAAAGATGATGAGATAAAGGAAATACAGCATAAGGCTGGTGCGCCTCCTGCGCTAAGCAGGAGTCCACGCAGTCTACGTACAGGTGTCTTTAGTGCCCTGTATATGTAGCCCGGCTACACACCTCCCCCCCTCTAAACGGGGCCGTCCCGGACCCTGATGGCGGAGGGCCCAGTCGGAGCCGGAGCCTGCGGGCCGGCGTCTCGGCCGGACTTGCTGGAGTCACTGAAGCCGGTTCTAAGGCGCTCGCCGGGGTTGTACGTTTGGTCTTTGTCAAGGCTAAAGAACAACAGTCACTGAAGCAGCGAAGACGCTGTGAGCTAACGTGAACTTGTCTGAGATGATGAGGCAGGTGGATGCACACCTGATGCAGCGAAGACGCTGTGAGCTAACGTGAACTTGTCTGAGATGATGAGGCAGGTGGATGCACACCTGCGAGCCGGGGAGACAGAATGTGATGAGTTGATTGATAATGAGGAAACAATGAGATGAAAAAATGAAACACATGATACCACCTGAAGCAGCGAAGACACCTGTGAGCTAACGTGAACTTGTCTGAGATGATGAGTTAGGTGGATGCACACCTGAGAAAACAAGATGAGGTGAGTCAGAGAACAAGATGAAAAAGAGTGAAGTGAGTGAGAAATACCTGCGAGCCGGGGAGACAGATTGTGATGAGTTGATTGATAATGAGGGAAGACATGAGATGAAAATAGTACAACAAAGTGAAATAAGTTGGACTATTTACATCTGACTGAAAGTTTGTTAATCTCATCATCATACTCTAAACCTAACTGGTCCCGGTGCGCAGCACGGTAATCAAGAGTCTGACCGCTGTTGATGTACTTCAATAAAGGCCTTTGTCTTTTTTAGTAATTCCCGGGCCACTTTGGCATCAGTACGTTTCTCCCGCTGAGCTATAGCGGGCGGCGTAGCCCACATATCATTCACTATAAGAGAACGAAGTGCTACTGGCCTGAGGCTGTTACCTTTTACCGGCCTAGGGTACTCAACCCCGTCGTGATCGGTAATAATGTAAACATTATTCTCCAATACTCAGCTGGTGACCGTAAACGGCCCAAACCACCTAGGACTTCCCTTGGTGTGTTTCTCATTACAAAGCTTCACAGCTTGTCCCTCTACTAGACTTTGCAGGCCTTGTGCAAAGGAGGTCTTTTCATCAAACGTTTCTTTGTTTCTCAACGCGCGCACAGCAGTATTGCCTGTTGCCTTGATTCTAGTCTTGTTGAGTTCTTCAATCCGAGCTTTCAGCTTGTCTTGTCCTGGAATGGCTGGTTCTGCGGCTATCATACGTCGGCAATCTTGGGGCAAGCGAGGTTTGACGCCGTAGAGCAATTCAAATGGAGAAAACCTGCTGCTGTCGCTGACATGAATCCTTGTGGAGAACAATGCCGCCGGTAAGACGTCTTCCCACTTGGAAGGGTCACCGGACCTATTCAGGCGGAAAATGGCCGCTTCTAAGATCCCATTGAACCGTTCACTCTTGCTGTTAGTCTGTGGATGATACCCAGACGTCCGGACCGGCTTCATTCTGGCTGCTGCCAAAAACTTCTGGAACCCCACCGAGAGATAGTTGGACCCCCGGTTGGTTAAAAATTCTTTTGGCGCCCCGAAGGGCGTAATAATTTGGTCAAAGATTGCCTGTGCTATCTCAGCTGCTGACACCTCCTTTAGTGGGACCGCTACCGGCCAGGAGGTGCAATGATCGATTGCCGTTAGGATCCACTTGAAGTGGCCCTTATAACTCTCTGTCATCTGAATCAGGTCCGAGGACCATCTCTCAAACGGGAGGACCGCCGGCAGTGGCTTCGCAGGGCAGATTCTTGGTTTGCGTGCGGTCTCTCATGGACCTGGCAAGACTCACAAGTACGGATGTAACTCTGCACATCATTGTACCTTCTCGGCCACCATCCCCGACCCCAAAGGATCTGCAAGACGCAATCTCGACCCCTATGGCCAAGATTGTTGTGGACAGACTTGAGTAAGTCAAAACAATAGGCGAACGCCACAAAGGGCGTCCTTTCTGCTAATCCCGGCCGGCCCAGATACATCAAGGTCTCAGCTTCCGGATTGTATTCAAATAGCTTTAAGCTTTCTTTCGCTCGGATCACCAATTGCTCTGGGATTCCTTCTGGTAAGTCCTTTCCCTCTAATAGGTATGGGACGATCAAAGGCCAGTCAGTCTCATGTAACTGATCTGTAACCTCTTCCATGACTGCTAGATTGCTTTGCCTGGACAGTGCGTTGGGGACCACATTGTTGGCTCCTTTCTTATACCGTATCTCTATATCCATCTTGGCAAATTCCTCGATCCAACGGAGAAGGTGTTTTTTCGGGAGTAGCTGGGTAGACAGGTAGGCTAAGGAAGCATGGTCAGTATAGACTATGGTTGTTTCCACTGCTCCGTCAAGGTAT
Source organism: Puccinia hordei (assembly GCA_007896445.1). Lineage (NCBI taxonomy): Eukaryota > Fungi > Basidiomycota > Pucciniomycetes > Pucciniales > Pucciniaceae > Puccinia > Puccinia hordei. The sequence continues at coordinate 79,023 of RDRW01000813.1, read as the reverse complement.
ACATGCCATTTTCTCCAGGCGTGGATGATTGCTAATAACTCCCGCTCTTGCGCTGGGTAATTTACTTGTGCCTTGTTAAGTTTACAGGACTCAAATGCGACTGGATGGAGGACAAGATCCTCCCCATCTTGCAAAAGAACGGCCCCTACGGCAAAATCTGAAGCATCAGTTTCCATCACAAATCGTTTCAAGACATCCGGCATCAGTAGTATGGGTGCACTTGTGAGCGCTTCTTTCAACTGTCGGAAAGCTGACTTGTGGAGTGGAAACCACTGAACTGACTGTTTCTTTGTCACTCCGCCTGCTGTTAGATTGTGTAATGGGGCCGCAATCTTAGCGAAGTTCTTTACATACCGCCTGTAGAACCCACACAGCCCCAAGAACAAACGTACGTTGTAGACCAACTGTGGTCTAGGCCAATCACAAACGCATACTAATTTCTCTTCCATCGGTCGGACCGAATTAAAACCAATCACATGGCCGACGTACTGGATTTCTCTTAGTCCGAAGGAACACTTAGCCCCACTGCATCTCAAATCTTCTCTTTGGAGTATCTCCAGGACCGACCTGACGTGCTCGACATGATCGGCCTCCGACTTTGAGTAAATCAGAATGTCGTCCAGGTAGACCTGGACAAACACATTGATAAACTCGCGCAGAAGCTGAGTCATCATTTGTTGGAACGTGCTCGGGGCGTTTACTAGACCGAACGGCATTACTAACCATTCAAAGTGGCCATACTTTGTACCAAAGGCTGTTTTAGGTACATCGTTTTCTGCGATTTTCATCTGATGAAATCCTTGTTGTAGGTCAATTTTTGAAAAGAAACGAGCTCCTTGCAAAGCGTCAAAGCATTCTTGGATAATGGGCAAAGGATGCCTATCCTTCTTTGTGAGTGAATTTACTTTGCGGTAGTCAACACAGAGCCGTACTTTTCCTGAAGACGGGTGCTTGACCATTACTATAGGCAACAACCATGGGGAAGTCGACGGACGGATAAATCCTGCCTCTTGTAGGCCCGCCAGCCTTTCTTTTAACGTGCCCAACAACGCCGGGGACAGCTGCCGCACGGGTTTATGGACAGGTTGGGCATCACCTGTATGAACAAGGTGTTCAATAGTTCTCGGCTTATTCAAAACCCTGGCTATACGTCCAAAGACTTCTGCAAAGCGGCCCACTAGAGACCACAACAATTCTGCAAGCACGGCGCCGGGCCGAAGAATGTAGGTAAGCCCACAGGACTATCATCCCTCGGCCCTGCTACTCCTTCTGACTCCATTAGGTAGATGAAGGACTCCCGAGCTCCCTTGCAAAACTCATGGCATCAAATCAATTGGGGAAGGAGAATTTCCTCTTCATCACTCATGACAGTAAGCTCGTGAGTCCGTATACTGCATAGTGAAGAGGATACTAGGCTGAATTCTACTACGGCACCTGTAGGGCCCCGCAGGTTCCAGGTATTAGTGCGCCAATCTGTAGATACTACGTTGGTAGCAATCCAATCCGGGCCTAAGATTATGTTGTAGCTGGACAGAGGCGCTAGACGACAGACTACTACAAAGCTAATCTCCGATAAAACGAAACAAAACATGGCTAATCTGTCATCCAATATCCGATCCCCAAAGGCTCCGGTAACCTTAAAGGACTTGGGAGAACAACTAATCAGCAATCCTAGGTCTGAGACGAAAGAACTAGATACATACAAAGATCCAGCGCCGGTATCTAAGAGAACCCTGGCCAAGCGGCCCTCAACTCGATGATGGAACTCAGCCCGAACCCCACTGGATTCTTGGCTGCTTAACTTGACTGCATGGCAACCACCAGCGCACAAGCAATCTTCTACGACATCGGTGGCGATAACCGCTAATTCTTCAGCGGGTTTTAACTCATCTGATGCGGCTGTCCCCATGCCTGGGCAATCAGCATTTTCTTCAGCTGGTTCAATCTCACGGTGGTGCTGCTCACAGTGAGGCTCAAGTAGGTCTTTCTCTGTATAAGGTTGTTCATTGCATACAGAGGAGGAAGCTACTGCTAAAGTCGATGGGAGAGACAGTTTGCCATTGACTATTCTTTTTTTTTCTTTCTCTTTCCTAGGGTTCTTCTCCTCCCAAGCCTTTTGGGCTTTGGTCTTGGGCTGAGGGCATTTGCCTACCCGGTGACCAACCTGCTTGCAATTGTGGCAAGGGTACTTGGTCTTTCTCTTGGTCAACGCTTTTCCGTCTCCCTCTGCTTGGCGCTTCCCCAAGCCGGATCCATTCGTAACCGGCGCAGCTTGCGACTCCCGGTAACGTTGATCGTGGGTAACTGCGTGCATGAATACAGTGTCCATACTGACTGGATTCCCCAAGATCATCTGGTTGTCATGAGCCGTATTGCGGGCCTGCCCGCACCAAAGCCCGCACCACATGTAGATAGTCTATCACGTACATGTCACAGACAGACCACTATATAGTCTTTCAGGACGAGGATCCACATCTCTTCCTCATCCTGCAATCTACATTATAGGATCCCGAAACCCCAGAACCCCAGAGCCTTCCTCTCCACAGATCAGACCATAACATATTGCAGGATCTAAACACTATGGAGACAAAGGCAAGAAACCAACACCCAGACACCTGAAAAAAACCGGACAGACAACCCAAACAATCCCAACTCCACCCGCACCCAAAAGATGGACGAAGTAGAGCAACTCCGACGACAGCTTGAGGAGATGACTCAAGCAAGGGAGAACAAACGATCCCGCCGAAGAGCGGCCGAAGCACAACCGGACCAACCATCCCCACCAACCGTTTCCACCCCAACCCGTGGACCAAAGATTGCATGTCCCGACAAGTTCAATGGTGAACGCGGGACGAAGGCGGAAACGTTCGCCCGCCAAGTGGCAATTTATACATCGGTCAACAGCGCCATTTTCCCTGACAACAGGAAAAAGCTGTTATTTGCCGCGTCCTACCTTACCGGACCCGCCGCCGTGTGGTCCGCCCCGTACATCGACCTAGTCACGGAAGGGGCGGACTTCTCGTACAATGGGTGGACAAAGGATTTTGGAACAATGTACTTCGACTCCAAGAAGAAAGGAAAGGTGGAACGGGCGTTGCGAGCGCTACGACAGACGAGGAAAGTGGCCGACTACACCCACACATTCCTCACCCACGCTACTGCCACCGGATGGGAAGTCCCAACCCTCATCAGCCAATACCGGCAGGGCTTAAAACGGGACATTTGGACGGCACTAGTACTGGCCCGCACCACTTTCACCACTGTCAATGAGGCAGCGGGTCTAGCCATGGAGCTTGATTTGGAGATGCACGGGGCGGAGATGACCACTGGATTTGCAAAGACTCAGCCAGATCCCGACGCCATGGACACATCTGCAATCAGCGGCTGACTGTCCGAAGACGAGAAGGCCCGCATGATGCGGGAGGGACTTTGCTTCCGCTGCGGGACGCGAGGACATATCTCTTGGGAGTGTCCAACCAAGAAAGGGAAAGGACGGACACCTGCCTCAGTCTCCGCACTCAAGGACCAGATCCGACAGCTAGCTGATGGATTCGCGGCGCTTAAAACGGAGGGACAGGCGGACAAGGTGAACAAGGGACGGGCCAATAAGTCAAAAAATTGTGACGCTCGGGAATGAAGGTTGTGCCCTTCCCGAGCGTAGCGGAGTTGTCATGCAGTATTGGTGCTAGTCAGACATTACATGTAAATGAAACTGATCCCCGATGTTTCCTTTCATGCACCATCACAACTCCCAGAGCCACACCCCAAAGCCCCTATCCCCCCCTATCCTTCCTCATAGACTCCTGAGCAACCCACAACGTTCTGAGTGAATCGTACGCATCCCGATGGGGACTGCTCGAGGCCGCTTCGGCCTCGGGGCAAACCGTCTTTGGATTTGACGGGTCAGCAAGCAGAGCAACCCATGAGATAGACCTAATGTTGAACGACGAACCCCGCCCGTCCCGATTCATCATTACACGACTGAAAGACTCGTATGATGGGATCCTAGGGATGCCCTGGATCCTCCAATATGGACACCGAATCAATTGGACAAACCGTACCCTATGGACCCCAGACATTGCGGCCGCTTTGGCGGTTTTGTCTATTCCAAAAAACACCCCAACCGGCGAGTCGGGGAAAGCTAGGAAGATTGACAAGGGGGTGTGTGTTTTGAACACAATAACGCCCCCGCAATGTGAGTTCAATATCCCTATCCCCCACATCATTCCCGAAACGGCTGGCAAGCTTGTACACCCTGTAGATAGACCCCCGAACCCCACATGGAATCCCAAAACCCGACACCCCAACCACGTACCCGATGAAACCGTATCCAATCAAACTAGTGCTACTGCTGCAGCAGTATCGTCCTACCCGCCAACATCCCCGCAGAAGGTCGAAAGGCCCATGGGGAAAGCTAGGATTAGTGACAAGGGGGTGTGTGCTTGCAGCACAATAACGCCCCCGCAATGTGAGTTTGACAACCCCCCACCCCATACTTTACCACCTGAGACAGCTGGCAAGCTTGTACGCCTTGTAGATAGATTCCCAAGCCCCGCCAAGCACCCCAAGACTCGACACTCTGACCAGGTACCCGATGAAATTATTGCTACTGCCAAGGCAGTATTGTCCTCTCCGCCAACATCCCCGCATACGGTCTACAGGCCCATGGGGAAAGCTAGGATTAGTGACAAGGGGGATGTGAGTCTGATAGATCTCCCCCGCATTTGAATCCCGAAACAGCTGGCAAGCCTCTTTCCCCCCTAGGACATACCCCTGCAGTGATAAGCACGGCCAAAACATTGTGGTCGACATCGGCCCGATTGGCAGCAAAAGGGAAAGCCACGACTGTGGAGCGGACTACGGAAGAATTATTACCGCAGTGCTACCACCGACACCTTGACATGTTCCGGAAATCAAGCGCCATGAGACTTCCCCCGCGAAGAAAGTATGACTTCCGCGTAGATCTGATCCCAGGAGCCACCCCACAGGCCGGAAGAATCATCCCACTATCTCCAGCAGAGAACCAGGCACTTGATATTATGATTGCCGAAGGACTGACGAGCGGGACCATTCGACGGACCACATCCCCGTGGGCGGCACCGGTACTATTCACTGGAAAGAAGGAAGGAAACCTGTGACCCTGTTTTGACTACAGGAGACTCAACGCGGTAACGGTGAAGACCAAGTACCCGCTCCCACTGAAAATGGACTTAGCTGACAGCCTTTTGGATGCGGACACATTCACAAAGCTTGACCTCCGCAACGCATATGGAAACCTCAGAGTTGCGGAAGGCGACGAAGCTAAGCTGGCTTTCATCTGCAGGGAAGGTCAATTTGCCCCGCTTACCATGCCCTTCGGTCCCACGGGAGCGCCAGGATACTTCCAATACTTCATGCAAGAGATCCTCCTCGGACGGATTGGGAAAGACACCGCTGCATACCTAGATGACATCATGATCTACACGCGGAAAGGGTCGGACCATGCAGAAGCGGTGGGCAGTATACTGGACACATTGAGCAAGCACCAATTGTGGCTGAAACCCAAAAAGTGTGAATTTTCAAGGCCGGAAGTAGAATACCTAGGATTATTGATATCATGCAACCGGATCAGAATGGACCCCGCAAAGGTGCAAGCAGTAACCAACTGGCCCGCACCGAAGAATGACTGGCTATTGTGGCTGCCTTCAAAGAGTGGCGGCAATACCTGGAGGGGAACCCACACCGCTTGACGGCGATTGTATACACCAATCACCGTAATTTGGAAAGATTCATGACAACCAAGCAGCTCACGAGAAGACAGGCAAGATGGGCGGAGACCATGGGATGTTTTGACTTTGAGATCATATTCCGACCAGGACGCCAATTGACAAAACCCGACGCCCTACCCCGCAGACCGGACCTTGCCCCAGCACCGGGAGAAAAGCTAACCTTTGGTCAGCTTTTGAAGCCAGGTAACATCACAGAGTGGACGTTTGAGGAGCTTGCAGAATGTGCGGAATTGGACAGCTGGTTTCTGGACAAATCAATTGAAATGGAAGACGGGGAACATTGGTTTGAGGTGGATGTGATGGGGACTGATTTGGAAGATGCGGGAACGGACGAACTAGCGTTATCTGACGCCAAAATCATTGCCAGGATTAGAGAACTGACCTGTCACGCTGCAACTCTCAGTCTCAGCCAAACCACGGGACCACAACTTATGCAATACTCCGTTTCAAACTTTCAAGGACCAAATGCGGTGACACCTAACCAAAGGACATTCAAAGCTACATTAGATCCGGTCCCTGTACAAAAGATTTCCCCTTCCGGTGATTCAACGGCTATTCGACGCTTATCCAATAACCAGAGGGGCCTGATAAATCTAGATCCCTCAGCTTGGTCTTAAAATCAATCAAGGATCTTTACCCCCTGGAACACTGGGCCTGTTGAACTTTGAATCAATTGTATCTTCAGTTATGCTTTCATTTGACTTGGGGATATTCAATCAGTTTCGCTTGGAATGGATCTAACTGTGAAGTTGTTGGGGAAGACAGGGCTAAAGAATAATCTCCTCACTAAGAACATCTTCGCACAAAAGCATCATGTCTGTGTTATAAAGATGTACTTTTCTCTAATAATTAAGTGGGTATAATACTGTATTTAGCCTTCTTTGGGCGTTGAGCTCCTTAATAGTCATCACCCTGATTATTCCAACTGTACCTTGGACCAGTACATTACTCACATGTTTGCTTTCTTGGTGACGCTTCAAGCATGCTTTGACTCAAAGATAATGATTTTTTATCACTTTGAAGAATATCTTGACTCACAGTCCCTGCGTCGATACATCCCCAGTACTGGTTGGTTGCATGACAGATTTAATCAAGTCTTACAACAAGTTTGTATTTTATATAATGCCACAGTCAACTTCTTGACTGTTGTTCTCTTTTTATATGCAACGTACACCAGTCAAACTAGGTAACAAGGTCTGGGGCATGACATTTGGGACCGACGCCGAGCCCACGCCAACTCCCATGTGGCAATCGACCTTCTATCGAACAAATTCCTCCTTCGACTCGAAATCAGAATGCGCCTCTTGACCCACTTCGGCAACTCTCTGATTCGGGTGACTCCTTCACTTTTCAGGAACCGATCAAAGGGCGACCTCGGCGACGGGTATTTACACTATCTCTCCTAATTTACACAACACCTCAAAACCCTTCAGGTTCCAACAAACCCTGGAAATGGGGGCCATATGTATATATATATATAAGCATTTAATTACGGCAAGTACTTATGTTAAAAGGTACTTGCTAATTCCTTTGCTAATACATAGGCCCTGAAGGAGTGCGGAATTAGGGGTACCTGTGAATGAGGTACCCTAGGTTAAATTTAGTGTAGATTCAGAATCCTCGAATATTCTAAATATTATCCTTGATATTCTATATATTTATATATTTTTTTTATAATAACCCGGAACTTGTGACAGGTTGCTCTGTCATAGTAGCAAGCTGACATTGGCATTGCGGACGATGATCCTCAAAAGTCGACACGACACAAAGTCCGCAGGCCACCCAGGCAGATCCCGCACGTTGGCAATTAGTACGGAGAAGTTCACATTGTTGTGGAGATCCTGGAATGAAGAGATTTGTCAACCGAGTTCAAACGTCAGACTCTGTGATTCATGCCAAGGAGAACGGTCAAATCTAGCACTCGACCTACATTGGCCAGTTCCGGAACGTCTTAGAACCCCTCCCGATCCCCGCAGGCCCATGGACGGACACGGCTCTTAGCTATGATTTGATCACTCCGGAAAGGCCTCCCTGAATCACCGACCGCTTGCGGTCAGTGACAGCATCAACTAACAGTGGTAGACCGACTGACCAAGATGGCCCACTTCATCCCATGCAAGAAAACCATGAACGCGGAGCAACTAGCGGAACTGATGGCAGAACACGTATGGAAACTCCATGGAACCCCCAAGACAATTGTCTCAGACTGGGGAAGTATTTTTATCTCCCAAATCACACGTGAATTGAGCTCCCGCATGGGGATTAGACTACAGATCCATCCACAGCGTCAAACCACCTTCAAGGACAGATGGACAATCCAAAATCGCCAACAAAGCAGATTCCTCGAGAAATACCTGCAAAGCACTTTGTTTGCTACCAACAGAACGATTGGGCCCCACTCCTCCCAATGGCCGAATTTGTATTACAACAACAACGACCACACATCGACAGGAGTTTCCCCGTTCAAAGCCAACTACGGATTCAACCCGGCATATAGCGGAACCCCCTCAACAGAGCAATGCATCCCCGCAGTAGAAGAACGACTCCGCAAACTTGCGGAGGTCCAAGAAGAACTCAAGCATTGCTTAGACCACTGAGAGGCGCAAGAAACAATGAAAGGCCAATTTGACAAGAACACAAGGGAAACACAGGAATGGGACATAGGGGACGAAGTATGGCTAGACGTTTGACGCAACATTTCAACGACCCGCCCCAGCCCAAAATTGGAACATAGATGGCTGGGACCTTTCTCATCTGTAAAAGAATCTCAAGATCCGCGTATAAACTAACACTCCCTATATCCTGGGTGCAAAGGGGGGGACACCCCGTATTTCACGTATCAATACTCCGCAAACACAGACCCGACTTTGAAATTGCGGAATTTTGGTCTTGGATGCCCAGAGGGAAGACCCGGAACCATGATTACAGCGGATGGCGGGGATGAGTGGGAAGTCGAAGAGGTACTGGACTGTAGAAGACGACGCGGGAAGACCCAATACCTGGTCAGCTGGAAGGGATTTGGAACAGAAGACAGCTTAATCATGTTAGATGAACTTTTCCGGCGGAAAACTTGAAGAATTGCGAGGAACTGGTAGCGGGTTTTAATTCAAGATTTCCGAATGCGGCTCTAACTTACTCATCGGCGGATGCGGAGAAGGAAGTGAGGAACAAAATTGATAAGAGGTGGAATTTTTTTTCTTTTTTCTCCCTGATTGGCGAATGAGTGGAGGATTTAGCATTAAAAGGGGAATAATGTCATGAGCCGTATTGCGGGCCTGCCCGCACCAAAGACTCTTCCCGCACCACATGTATTTGCTGATAGTTTTTTCCCCTATCGAGACGTACTCCCTCCATGTCACAGACAGACCACTATATAGTCTGAACTCAGGACGAGGATCCACATCTCTTCCTCATCCTGCAACTTTGAGACTACATTGCAGAAAATAGGATCCCAAAACCCCAGAAACCCCAGAACTTTTTTTCCCAGAGCCTTCCTCTCGTGGACACAGATCAGACCATAACATGCTTATCCAGTTCCCCCCATGTCTCACCTGTTTACTCTCTTCCATGGAGCTACTCACTTCTCAAAGTTTCGATCTTTGAGGTGCCTATAATTTGGTTTGAATTGCCGAAGGTCATGAATGGCTGACGGCTATGAGAGCCAGGTTTGGTAGTTATGAGTATACTGTAATGCCTTTCGGGCTTTGCAATGCTCCTTCCACTTTTCAGAACCTTGTCAACGATATATTTGCTGACATTGTCAAAGTATACGTAGTAGTCTACCTCGACGATATTTTGGTTTACTCAAAGAACCTCGAAGAACACACTTCCCATATCAAAGAAGTGCTTCGAAGACTTCGAGAAAACAACCTTTTCGCCAAACTGTCAAAATGTGAATTTCACAACTCGTCTCTTCATTTCCTTGGGGTAGTCATCTCTACTGATGTTATCAGTATGGACTTGGACAAATGTCAAAAAGTCCTTGACTGGCCCAAGCCCCCGAGTGTTAAAACACTCCAAGGTTTCCTTGGTTTTGCTAATTTTTATCGCAAATTTATAAAGAATTATTCAAAAACCATAGTGAACCTTACTAATCTTCTTCAAAAGGATACTCCTTTCATTTTCACAGTCAAAGCTGAACGGGAGTTTAATACTCTCAAGAAAGCTTGGAAGGGAGATTACTACGGCACCAATTCTGGCTCACTTCAGTGAGATGTGTAAAACCATAAAGGTGTTGATTTCTAACTGACGCAAGTGACTACACCATAAGGTGGAGGAATGGAAGAGGTGTAGAAAGTATATCTCAATTCTCCGCTTCCTTGAAGCATATTCACCCTGTAGCTTTTGAGTCAAGGAAGCTACAATCCGCTGAACTCAATTATGAGATTCATGATAAGGAACTGGGGTCATTAGTAAGTCAGGGGTCCAATAAGTCAGGGGTCCATATAGTGCAGGGGGTCCATAAGGGAACAAAGGGATGGCGCTCTTATTTGCTCAGCCTCAGGCTCGAATCAAACCTTTTGAGATTTTGACTGACCATAATGCTCTTAAGTATTTTACAAGCACTAAAGTTCTTACTTGCAGGCAGGCTCGTTGGTCTGAACTTCTTTCCGAGTTTAATTTTACTATAATGTACTATCGACCTGGCAAATTAGCTTGTAGTTCCAGATGCTTTGTCACGTTGAGATTTGGGGGACGTTTATCCCTCGGATGGGGGTAGAGCCTTTGCTGATGAATAACCCTGCTGGGATTTATGAGTTCGAACTATATTTTAGTGGTAAATTCTTCTTTGTAAGCCCGGGAGTTTAATACTCCTCACAGGCTTACACAAACCTGTCACAAGATTATATAAGCTATTCTGCCTTGTATTTAGTCTCTTCTTTCCCCTTTACCTAGACAGCAGAGATCTTTCTCTCCTGTCTAGGTAAGTACCTTTCCTTCAATTCATTCTCTTCTCAATTCCTTGAAAAATTCTCGTTGCCTTCACTTGTAGATACTAACTAGAGAGATCTTTCTCTCGCAGGCAGGCCTGTCTAGACTTCTTTGCAATTCACCTCACTTTGGTACTAGAACTATTGACCTCCAGAGGCTCTTAGCAGTGGTTCCCTCACGTCGAGACAATCCTCGGAGGGGAGACCGCTCCTTCTATAAAGAACCAGTGAAGGGACTCAACCCTTACATTCTTCCTCTGGTATATCTCTTAACTCAATACATTTGGGACAACTCAGCAAAGAATTCCTCAAGTTAGTTCGAACTCAGAAGGATGACCCTGTTTGTCGTCAGCTTTGAGAAAAAGACTTGAAGGACTATACAGTCGACAAAGATGACATGCTCCTTTATAAGGGCAGGTTTGTTGTTCCAAATGATCCTAAAATCAAACTTGATATCTTTGAATCAAGACATGATTCCCCCCTGGCTGGTCACTTTGGCCAGGATAAGACTTACCAACTTATAGCTCGAGACTTCTATTGGCCAGGAATGGTCAAGGATGTAAAAGATTATGTAAACCGTTGTCACACTTGCAATAGGAACAAATCCTCGAAGCATCGGAAGTATGGGTTGCTTCAACCGCTTCCAATTCCACCATTTCCTTGGCATTCTCTCTCTATGGACTTTATCTCTCAACTCCCTCTTAGTGATGGTCATGACGCTATCCTGGTGATAGTGGATCATTTTTCGAAGATGTCTCTATTTCTTCAAACTAAGACTACTTGTACCTCATTAGACCTTGCGAACTTGTTCATCAAACATGTTTTCTCAAAGCATGGTCTCCCGGATAATATAGTCAGCAATCGTGGCTCATTGTTTGTTTCAGGTTTCTGGACTTTGCTCTGTCAACAACTCAAAATAACTCGCAACTTATCAACTGCCTATCACCCCAAATCAGATGGTCAAACCGAGCGAGTAAATCAAATTCTCGAACAATATCTTTGAATGTTCGTCAGTTATCAGCAGGACGACTGGAGCCAATGGCTCGCCTTAGCCGAATTTGCCTACAACAACGCCACTCACTGTAAGGGTTGAGTCCCTTCACTGGTTCTTTATGGAAGGAGCGGTCAGGATTGTGGCACGGAGGAACCAGGCTAAGAGCCTCTGGAGGATTCTAGTACCAAAGTGGGGTGCATTGCAATCTAGACAGGAGAGAAAGATCTCTCTAGTTAGTATCTACAAGTGAAGGCAATGATAAAAGGAATTGAGAAGAGAATGAATGAAGGAAAGGTACTTACCTAGACAGGAGAGACAGATCTCTGCTGTCTAGGTAAAGGGGAAAGAAGAGACTAAATACAAGGCAGAACAGCTTATATAATCTTGTGACAGGTTTGTGTAAGCCTGTGATGTCAGCTCGCTACTAGTTCAGAGACAACCTGACTAGAACAAAAATAAACATAAAATAAAAAATATAGTATTAATCATTTAACAAAGAGTAATAAATGAATAATAATAAGATAAAGCAACATAAAAAAGTAATATGTAAATAATAAATACATTATTACATAGTAAATTAATAATCAATAAACAAATACAATATTAAGTATAAAACAATGAATATGTTAATAAATAATGAAATAAATGGAAATATTATTTCATAATCTTAAAGATCGTGTAAAATAAACTAGGGTACTTCAGCCAAAGTACCCCAGATAACTTAAAACTTCTAGTAGTAAAACAACTTGAAAGAATATTACCACTAAAGCGCTGAATTAATTATTATACATTAAAATACAGAATAAAAACAATAAATACATGTACAAAACCACGAAATAACAATGTATTTAAATAAGAACATAATAAAACAAATACTTATGACATTAATAATATAAGTATATAATACTAGTAATATACTATATATTTATCTATCTATTTATTTATTTTATTTAATTAAATACTGAATACACTAAGGATGATTCAGAGGGACAAAGACCACGAACCAGAGGAAGGAAATAACATGAGAACCTTCTGAAAATAACAATTGAACAACTGTTCAAAATAAATGTATTACATCCTTAGTGGGAAATTAATGATTGACAGATCTCTGCAGTCATGCATTCCCAAAGAGCCTGCATGACAGGTATCAAACAAGAAGCTCTTGAAGCGCCCACAGAACAAACAAATACATGTATTTCACATTGTACACAATACAAAATAATTAAACTCTGACAAATGTGATCAACAGGTACATGTGATATTTAATCAATACATTTTTGACATGTAATTAAAACCTTTGATCAACACATCTAACAAACCTTGTCAGAGGTTCAGAAGCGCCTCAAGATGCCAGCAAAAGAGCTTAGACAGGTTGTACCCATAGTAGACAGCCTGTACATGTGGAAATTTGATTAAACAACTACATACATTTGTATTAAATCTTAACCCCTTCCTTTCAAATGTTCCCATAGCCAAAAATACATCCTGTGTTTCGCCATCAGGGCTCCAGAAAGGCATTTAAGGAGCCCTTGTTCCCCCTGTATTTTGCCTCATCATGCTTTAATATATATACTACCACCTGTACCCACTTACATAGCTTTTACAATTGTTATTCTGTCTGGTAAGGTCCTAGTATCTGTTCTTTAGCCCCTTCTTACTCCTTTGAAATTGCCCAGTGTCCACCCAGCTCTTCCAACACCCTTTCCAAGCGCTTCCAACTGCCCAATTTCCCCCTGGAAGAACCTCAAGCCTGTAAGGTAATTTATTACTAGTAAGTAGATAAACCTTTGTCTTGAGATTCTCCCCCCCATCTTTTATCTGGGATTTAAACCACCCCTGTTTACAGGCCCCAGTGTGTTCAGGTACTTAAATCCTCTGCTTGCAAGATACCTTTGAGGGATTAAACCACCCCTGATTTATCAGGCCCCTCATATTTTTAATTATATTAAATTTATTTAATATAATTAATCATCTTTTACCGCTCATACCTCATATCTTTATTGGTATTACCTCTTATAAATCCTCCCAGAGCTTTATATTGCTCTTTATCTTTTATTTTGCACCTTGTGTAGCTAGAAGGATTACTCCTTGGTATCACAGAGGCTGACATGTGAGGAGCAGGGCTTACACTCACTCCTCAACTCAACAATCACCTTTTCGAACACTCTATGGTCGGAATCCAACTTTTGATTCAATTCACCTCTCACCTTCAACTCCAGCCTCCGATTATCTCTCGAACCTCAAGCTTCTTCAAGATCAACTTTGAATCAACCTCGAAGCAGCCAGTCAACGATACAAGCTTCAAGCCGATAAACTTTGACTCGAATCCCCAGCTTACAACATCGGCGATAAAGTATGGCTCGACTCCAGCAACATTCAATCAACTCGACCCGCCAAGAAACTTTCTGAACAAAAATTAGGTCCTTTCACCATCGAATCAATCATCTCAAAGAACGCTTACCGACTCACCCTTCCCTCGAAGTGGAGCGCTATCCACCCAGTCTTTCATGTACCACTCCTAGAGCCAGCTAAGGATCTTTTCCCGGCAAGACTCATCCCCCTCCAGAACCTATTAATGTTCAAGATCACCTCGAGTGGGAAGTAAGTTGTATCCTTGATTTGAGATTACGCAAAGGCAAACTACAATATCTTGTCGAATGGACTGGATTCCAGTCCGACAAAGATCAAACCTCTTGGGAACCTGTTGAGTTTTTTTCTTCTTCTGTTCCTCTCAAAAATCCCATTCTTTACCCTTTTCTTATATCAACTTGATCAAACTAGAACACTGCTTTTATTTACTAGGTTTTATTGTATTTACAAACTCCTAGCACTAATTGTTTGATTGTTCTTTTTCTTGATTCAATTTCTGATATTAAAATTTAATTAGTTGAATTAACGCCTCATACTATTTGTGACCTATAAAAATATTTTGTCTTGATTAATTTGTCTAGCTTGACTAAAAGAGACTGAGACGCCTGTCTAGTCAATTACTTACAAGAACTTATTTTTTCTGTCTCTTAAATTTTATTCAATTTCTCTTATTCATTATTGTTGTTTTTCTGAACCACAAATTGAACACTTGTATCTAGTCTATAAATACATAGCCTAGTCCAAGCAAATAAGAAATCATCAGTTCTCCTCATAATTAATCCGGTCCCCATTATTGAGTCCCCTTGAGTCTGTTCAAATCACTTTCTCCCCATTCTCAATTATCAAATTTTCTCAGAACCAGCACAGCATCTTCGAAACTCTCCCGCCTTGGTTCAAGACTTCCATACCACGTATCCTCGAAAACCTCGGCAATCCTCTTAAAACTTTATCTCATTCTATTTCACTTTTTCCCCCTTTTTTCCTTTTTTCTCTCTTTTTTCTTTCTCTCACAACTTTTCTAAACACTCTCTTAAATTGTCAAATGTTTTGTCTTATCTCTCAATAAACGAATAAAAAAATAAAATAAAATAAAAATAAAATAAAATAAAATAAAATAATAAACTATAACTAATAAATAATAAAGAAAAAAAAAAAAACCACTCTATTCTTCTTCATCTTCCTCCTTCAATTTCTTCTCAGCTTCTTCCCAACTTTCCTTCAAATCCTTCACCAATAACATAAGCTCCCTCATATCCTTTCCTACAACCAAGTTTGACATTCGCTTCACAATTCAAACCTGAATCATCTGATGCTCGTCGAAGATCAAACTAATCTTCTTCAACGCTTCTTTGGTCCTCGACTTCTTGCAGGACCAACCTTTGTCCCTCTTCAACTCTTCCTCCTAAATTCGCTTCCTCGAACTACTTCCTTCGACGAAACCTTTGGTTAAAACTCGAGCATCGGTTTCCCTATCTTCATTTTCCACTTCCCTCTCCTCCTCTTCCACTCTTCTCTCCTCATTGACTCCATTCTCCCCTTCCCTCCTCTCCTCTTCCTCCACTCTTCTTCCCTCCTCGACTTCTCTTCCCTCAACTCTCTCTTCTTCAATGATTGTTCCGACAATAGCTTTGACTCTTCCTACGGCTCCTTTGATGACTCGAGTCACCTCCGGATTGTTATGTTGTTCAAGCAAAACAATTGGGTCCGGTTCGTCATACAGCGGTGATGGAGGAGGTGTCATGGTCGTGTAATTTTGATATGGCCCTAACAACGCTAACAAACCAAACTTCATTATTATCAGCAATCTCGAAATTACATTTCTTTCCCTCTTTTTTTTTTGTCACTTACTTAAATCTCCCGGTTGTTCCAACTCTGGCGTCCCAAGTAAATTTGGTATCCAATAATTTACCCGAGTGATGGCTCTTCTTGGACGAGCACCTCGAATTTGGACAATGGAAGGAGATCTGGATGGTGGTGGTATTGGAGGAATTGTGGTCAACACGGCGCGACTACTTATAGCTGAAATGGGAGACATTTCCTCCGAACCAAAAGGAAACCCATGTTCAAAAACACAGGGCACCCTAACTCTTCGACACATCTCGCATTTTGACCTATCCCCTCTTGTCGCGGTACTTGGCGAGCATGTCAAGTTCTGTCAAATGAATCTTTGGCATCTTTGATCGATGACTTCAACTTCTGACATTTTTGTCTTTCTTTTCTTTTTTGTTTCTTCTGTATCTTTTTCTGTTCTTCTTCTTTGATTGAATGAAGTAACGTAGTGGTAGTGTGGGGAAGTAAGATGGTGGGAATTCTTTACCTTTGACCTTTGCAGGAGCTTGGCTTTTGTACCCGGGCATCTGTCACGCTGCAACTCTCAGTCTCAGCCAAACACGGCTCAGCATTTCCTTATGCATCAAACTTCGAATGCAAGACTCAGTTTCGAACTTTCAAGGACCAAATGCGTAACACCTAACCAAAGGCACATTCAAACCTCATTACATGATTTGGTCCCTGACTCAAAGATTTTCCCTTCCGGTGATTTGATGGCTATTCGACGCTTATCCAATAGCCCTGACTCGGATTAGCTCGAATGCCTCGACCCTCAGCTTGGCGCTTAACCTAATCAATCAAGCCTTGCACTTACCCTTCCTATCACCTGGGAATCTCTGTTTGTATCTTCGAATCAATTGTCATATTATCAGTTATGCTTTCATTTGACTTTTTTCAATCACTCGTGTAAATCTAACTGCGAGTACATACTCTCCTTACTCATCTTCGCACAAAAGCATCACGACAATATTTGTCTATAAAAGCAATTGTACTTTTCTCTACATTCCTTTTTTCCTCACTTAATTAATATAAAATTGTTTTACTTTACCTTCCTTAATCAGTCATCATCCTGATTACTCCGAGTCTTATTTGAGCCCAGTACTTATTACTCACATCTCATCTTCAAAGATAGTCTTGAAGTTATCTTGGAGAATACTTCAACTCAAAGATAACCTGGAATTGCTTTGAAGAATATCTTTGACTCACCCCCCAGTCCCTATTGCGCTTTGATCAACCAAATCCCCATCTGTACGTTGGGTTGGTCGCATGACACCTTCCCGCACAAAAAAGTTGACGCTATTCCGACAAACCCACGCTTTCAACTCTGCTGAAGTATCATCAGGGAAATTGAGGGTACTTAGGTAGGTCTCCATCAATTCGTACTTCCCGCTCTGGCAAAGAGAAAGTTTGATGCCAACTGTCGTTGCTCCCGCCTTCATCAGCCGTTCTTCCACCTCCAACGCCTCAGCTGAGCGGAATCGCTCCGCTCCCTCCTCTTCTGCCACTCGCAACAATGCATACGGCATTTTGAACGCCTTTCCCGGAACATGGACCACTTTGAAAGAAAGGAACTGGAGGTAAGCCACCTATTGAGTCATTGGAGCATTTGGGAGAGTAGGAGAATTGATTATCCTGGCTAGCGCTTCCACATCAACTAGGAGTTTAAAGAACACCCCCCACAACGCGTGTTTCAGCTTCTGCACCACCTTGGTGACCCCGCACAGCTCCAGCTTCGGCTGAGAGTATTGCGACTTGGTTTCCGTGAAGGTGATCGACTTGTAGAGCACCGGCCGATCCTTTTGGTCCTCCTCTTGAGTCAACACACCCCCCGCACCGAATTTGCTGGAATCAACCGCCAGCCAAATCCCACCCTTACCGTAGTCAAGATCCTTGAGCGTGATCTCCCTACCGACAATCTCCTTGAGCGTGATCTCCCTACCGACAATCTCCTTCAGCCAAATGAACGCACAATTGCACTCCTCGGTCCACTTCCACTCTGTCCCCTTGTGGGTAAGCCGCCTCATCGGGCTTGCAATCTCCGCAAACCGCTTGATGAACATCCGCACATAACTACACATCCCTAAAAACTGAAGGATGTGAGTTAAAGTTTTTGGAACTGGCCACTCCAAGACTTTGTTCAACTTAGCCCGAGTGATGCTACTCCCGCGTATTGAAACTTCATAACCTAGGACCTCCAAGGCCAAAACGCAGACCGCAAACTTCTTCCCTGAAACAGTAAGACCCGCGGTCTCGATTCAGAACAAGATCCGTTCCAACGTGACCACATACTCCCAAATGAACCGCCTGATGTCCGGGTTGTCCACCAAGACCGCTCCCCCGTAATCCGGCTTCGGTCCCTTGATGCCCGTGTCATCAATGAAGATCTGGACCAGATGAGGCAAGTTGTCCTGGAGGATCCACGCCATCTGCGCTTGGTACACTGCCACTGAGTTGGTGGCTCCCTGCGGAAGACAAGTCAGCTGCATCTGCCCCAGCCGAGTCTCAAAAGCCGTGAGTGGTTTTGAGATGTGTCTCTTTCTTTCTGCTTCATCATCTTTTCTATATTTTATTTCTCTCATATGTCACACTCTGTGACAGGTCATGTATTTCATTTCACTACAAAGTCTGAGGCCGAAAGAACAGGAAGGATTCTCTTTTTCTCATCCTTCCAAACATCTCTGCTGTCTGTCTCAGGTATGTCTCTCTTTCTCTTCTCTTTCTCTTTATCATATCGTTTTCTCATCTTTAATGTTAATGAAATGAACCTATCCTTCCAAACATCTCCGCTGTCTGTCTCAGACAAATTCATCTCAACAAGTGGCCATGACTTGGGGTGCAATTCCCGCTGATCGTACCTGCCCATGACATCAACCAACCCATAACAAACCTGTCCCGCTGTGAGAACTCCTTTGGGACAGATGGCAGTTCTGTGAGGGGGAAATAACAATAGACTATTCTGCCTAGGTAAAACTACTGTTACGGGTGGTTTGAAAGACTTGCCCCTCTGTTATACTACACAGAATTCTTACAACAAAAATTTATTTATTCACCAGGAAAAAAACAGTTGGCACCTCTATGGAGGTGCCTTCGCTTATCTCTTACCCATCCTCAACATATCAACACTGTATCTTGACTGTATCCCCCACTTCAACAGAATGTATCAATGAGGTATCTTGTTTTCACATGACTGCTCCAAAGTTGAAGTATTTCCATATATTTAATTAATAATTTTTCAAATGGCAAGTAAATCCCCGATAAACTTCATGAAATTTGACTAGTGATCATGAAAAACCAAAAGGAGGGGAATTCACTGTATGTCTCCATTTGTCCCCCACATGTCACGTCTTGCTACCTCAACTTTGATCTTCAGCGCTTGATACAACAACATGTCGCCACCCTGATAGGGTCAAAAAGCAAAACTCTACCTCATCATGATGAAGAGGAATTGCGCATGGATATTGATGATCAGGTGGAGGATCTCTTAAGTGATCCAGACTACCCGTATCCTCATGGTCCTGGTCATCCATCTGCTACCCCCGAAACATTGGCCATCATGCGCAGGATGATGACTGCCGCCGGAGTTCATTCCTTCCGCCCAAATTTCAACCAACCAATCAACAGTCCTGATAATGAGCATCTGCTTTATCTGGCCGTGAAGACATTTGTTGAGCTGGTCAAATGCAAAGAGTACACTGGAATTGTTCCCAAAGGTCTGAAAGAGGAAAGCATCCAAAATGCCATTCATCTCCATGTTACCCAGCGACTCAGAAGACGGTCAGTTTTTTCCTGATGCTTTGTTTACCTATCATATTGATTCACGTCTCCTTACTAAACAAATTTCATCAGGCATTGACAAGAGAATAAGTGGTCCAACAGTCAACAAGAAGCACAGCACAAGACTGCTTGGCGCACTTCTAGATTGGTTAATGTAAGCAACAATTGAATTGACCGCTTAAATATATTCCCGGACTAACAAACCAAACTTTTCTTGCAGCTACGACACACCCAAATTGCGACCTTAAGCAAGTATCAAAAGCTTTTGGGCCTTGTTCCAATTGTTGAAGGCGCATGCAGTGACAATGATACCAATAATGAAGTATCTCAAATGATCCAAATCGCTTATTCAAAAAGAAATCCCAAAAAATGCACCGTTTGATCAATCCCATGGCAACATCACAAAATTTCTCGCATGATGCGTAATTGATGATTTGAAGGCTGCTATGATAGCAGCAACCCCGAAAAGCTCTTCTGGTGCTGCGGCCCCGGAGTGTTGGAATGTTTCTTTGCCAATTGAAAGCAAGCTCAAACCACCATCCAATTTTCCAAAGGCATGCTTTGATTGTGAATGGCTTGACTCCCTCACCGAGCATCAAAGATCTGCTTTGAAGTTGCGCTCAAAATCTGATATTAGAGCCCTGGTTAAGGAACTTGAGGAGATGGTCCCTGGAAATTAGTTCTCATTTATAATCACATTTTCCTTGTACATAATTAATTTATTTGTAAAAACTCGGAGACGGTCCCCGGAAATTAGTTCTCATTTATAATCACATTTTTCCTTGTACATAAATAATTTCTTTGTAAAAACTCCTGTACATACTTGATTGTAATTGTATCTAATTTAACCTATCAAAATTTATCAAATCTAACCAACACTTGACTCCGAGAAATATAATTCAACAAAAACTGTGAATCAGAGAAATGGGAAATGAGTTGATAACAATTGAAACAATTGATTACACATGGAGTTCCTGATAAGGATGGTAGCTCTGCCGCACGAGGAAAAAAAAAAAAAAAAGGGGGGGAAAATTGAAAAGTTGATCAATATACCTGATTTTTTGATCAATATACCCTTGTAAGCCCTGCTCCTCACAGGCTTACACAAACCTGTCACAAGATTATATAAGCTGTTCTGCCTTGTATTTAGCTTTACCTAGACAGCAGAGATCTTTCTCTCCTGTCTAGGTAAGTACCTTTCCTTCATTCCTTCTCTTCTCAATTCCTTTTCTGATTGCCTTCACTTGTAGATACTAACTGGAGAGATCTTTCTCTCCTGTCTAGACTGCAATTTATCCGACTTTGGTACTAGAACCTCCTTTTGAGCTCCATTTCCAGTACCTATCCGACAGCCAGTGAAGGATCAGAACGTGATCCTTACACTTTTTTTTCTAGTTCCACAAACACAACTGGCAGAATTTTAATAATTCATTGACGTGCCGTATCCGACTTCCTACCTTCAAGACAATTTCTCCAACTCCAACTCACATCCTTCCGACCTTCTCAGCAAGATGACCCAACGGTGGTCTAGGCAAGCCTCTCACCAGCTCCCTTACGGCCTCAACACGCGTATCCAGATTTTAGAAGATGTAGTATGGGCTCTTTTGGCAACGCAGGAGGCTGTCCTGTCCGTTTTGGCTCCCTCAACCGTTTCGTTCCGATACTCAAGGAGTCGTGGCCTTATTCCAATGTTGTCCGAAGCGGCAGCAAGATCGCTAGCGGCAACTCAATCGACCTGGCGTGGTTTCTGTCGTTCTCCAGCTCAAAGCGTCGTGACCGAACCGCAAGCACTGCCTCCAATCCCAGCCGACTCAATCGTAAACGCCCAGCTGGTTGCTCCTATTCAATCATCTTCTAATCACAAATCTGCCCCAAAGCGTACTCAAAAACTTCGACAATACTACCAGTCAACCACCCACGGCGTATCGCTCTCTCATTTGAACAACCTCTCCTTTACCCCATACGCTGCCCATTGATTCTCCTGATCGCCTCTTCAACCCTTCTCCGACGCCTTGCAAATTCGGTCCCAATCGTAGCGATGTGACTGCCCATACCCCACCCAACTGCTCCGCTGACAATCTCGCTGCACTTCCGACGACCTCGCTGCTCAACCAACAACCTCACTCAAACGATCGAGTACTCAACCAACTACTTCTCCTTCAACAACAATCGGTCCTTTCCTTCCGTTAACTGCACTCCACCTCATGAATCAGTCGACCTTACGACTTCCAAGCCAGCAAACTCACCGATTCAACCGCCACAAGCACCACCTACAACTTCTGACTCACCCGACCCACTTGTCTCTACCTCCAACCCCGAGACCCCTGCAAGCGACCTTGTCGTCGACCAACTCATCAGCTTGCTCTCATCTGTCCTCAAAATCGAACCAATGACAAACTGCTCAAGCCCAATCTGAAGACTTTGACATAGCTGAAGTAGGTGCATCTCCATTGGATTCTATTGATTCTGTGGATCATCGACTAGCCCCTGAGGACACCAATGAAAACCTACAATGGGAAATGGATGTCAAGCATATTACAATGATATTCTAGAACAAGAGATGCTTTTGAACAGGGAAAATACTCAAGTAAAGAAGAAAAACAAAAGAAGAAGAAGAAGAAGGAGAAGGACCTGACTCCAACTGCTGACAACCCGGTTTTATTTTATGTTTGATATCTTCTCCCTCCATCATCCTCCAATTTTCTGTTCAATCTTACCTCATACTCCCAAACCATCTTCTCTATCCATGACTTCATCCACCATCCCAATTGGGAACACCATAATCCTGATTCCCTTTTTGTCCTCTTCCACCTTCCTGCCTTCCCTCTTCCTCTATTATTGAAAATTTTCCTACTCCACTCTCTTTTATAGGAGGGGAGACTGTAAGCCCTGCTCCTCACAGGCTTACACAAACCTGTCACAAGAATATAAGCTGTTCTGCCTTGTATTTAGTCTCTTCTTTCCCCTTTACCTAGACAGGAGATCTTTCTCTCCTGTCTAGGTAAGTACCTTTCCTTCATTCCTTCTCTTCTCAATTCCTTTTCTGATTGCCTTCACTTGTAGATACTAACTGGAGAGATCTTTCTCTCCTGTCTAGACTGCAATTTATCCGACTTTGGTATAGAACCTTTTGAGATTTCCAGTACCTATCCGACAGCCAGTGAAGGATCAGAACGTGATCCTTACAACCCTGAGGAAAAATGAACAATCTTTGTAGTGAAAGATGGTGAGGGGAAGAATGAAGATAAAATGAAGCAATTCACAACTGTCAGGTCAAAACTGATGCAGCTTGATTTTAGTAACAGTTATTCCAACAAACTCCAAATCCTGGATAATAAATTAAATATATGGTTATTGTGAATTGATCATAGCTAATAGGCGTAATTCTATATTTATCCTGAAAATTCCATGAAAAAAGAGCTTAAATTTGAGTGGACTTCAACTAATCATCCACAGGACCTGCATATTTAGTTCTTCAATAATTAAAATTGGTCAATTTCGACCTGAAACTGTGTTTGGTTTTCTAATCATGGATTCTGATGGAATTTGAAGCTGGAAATTTCAGTAAAATGTCACAAATTTTCCAAAATATGACTGAAGAACCTCTATCTAAGTGCATTCTATGGGTATTCCAAATTCCTAAGGAATCAGGGACTGCTTAATAGCGGTTTCTCTGTTCCATGCAAAATTGAGAGATTAAATTCCATGATTCATCAATTTGGTGGAAATAGTTACAATCGACAAACAATATCCTCTATGTCAAATAATGGCCTCCAAGCTCAGCTGGCTCGTAATATTAACCAATGACTTCAAATGATAAAACAGCTTCCTTGAGAAATTGAACCCAATCTCTTGCTTGGTATATATGGGATATGGTGTCCAATTTAGTATCCTAAATAAGATGTAATTCAAGTTTGACAATTGGTGGTTTGTCTGGAGGATGATGGGAGTATTTAAGCAAGGCGCTTATGGGGCGGTTTTATTATCCAATCTTTGAAGTTTGTGTACCTGTTGATAGAGAAGGATGAAACTGGAAATTGCTTCTGAACAGTAAACTCCAAAGAGTAATGTAGAGCAGATGACTTGTGATAGAGGAAATGAAATACATGACCTAAATTTCTTGGCCCAAAGAGCTAGTGTGCTTGAATTTCGCAGCAATCATGGTTTCAAATGGATCAAATGAGAGGTTTATGATCCAAATGAACAGCTCTAAATTTTTCATATGAAAATCAAAGCAACTGAGCATATACTCAATCAAAATGTTTCATCCAGCACAATTTATCTGTTTATCAGATGTATAATTGATTTGAGGGATTTTTAATTCCTCTGTGATTGAATTTCCTGGGGATTTCACCTGTAAGTTTAAATTCTTGATGTTGAGTTTCAGTTACCAACTAAAACCCACAAAAAGTGAAATCTTCTGTGAATATCATATGATATCATCATTCCTTGGAATATATTAAGAGCTCAAAAATACTGGATCATACATGAAATCACTCAGAGTGTGCCTCTTTTTGGCGGTTCTTCAAAATTCAAAAGAGGTCAGAATCTTTATTTCTACTATAGTAGAGTTGGTGCTGGGGGAAATTAAAACTCAAGTGGAATACCCTGGAAGTTATATCTTGTAATTTATCATCTAAGCTGAGTGAATTGAATGGATAGGTTTTTCAGGCGGTTTTCTGTGAACCAAAGTTGTAATGTATTACCCACATAACCCTTCAAAATTTATTTAAAAACTTCTTGTCAGAGTTGATCATAATTTATGAAGCCTGAGAGGGATTTTCTTCAGGGAAAAAAAGGTCTTTGTATTTCACCACGCTGTCTCCACTTTGTATCCAACGTATATCAATCACTTGATTAAAGGGCACTGCCAGCATAATTGCCTAGGATGAATTCATCCCAGTTAAACTGGGACGCTGTGGTAGACATTTCTGTTCTGGAGGGAAAAATTTAAAGTTTTTTTTACATATATATTTTACAACACCCCACTATCTTTTTCACCCCAGTCATTTTAGTTTACATACACAGTTACACTATGTGTACTGTATAAAGGGTATATATCTAAATTACATCTGTATTTCTGTATAAATGAGGCAGTGTAGAAACCACAAGCCACATACAGCCTGCTGCATAGTAACCATTGGGGCAGTGCAAGCCACTCATGTAACTAGATCACTAGCTAAATTTGCTCATTACTACACTGCCACCCTGTATGCAGCTGTATTCTGCACAGCATTCCAGCCAAAAAGCCTCATTTGTAAAAACACACCAGCTAAAACCCCTCATGTAACTAGAACACCAGCATAAATGCCTCACATTTTACTATATAAGGAGGGGCTCTCCCTTCCTCTTTCCCCATCGGATCCCATCTCAGCACACCAGATCATCAGACCAGTTCCCCCCCATCTGATTAAAATTAGTTACTACAGTTTACACTCTCCGCCACTTATCAAATACTGAAACTTTGCAATATATATATCACATTCACAACCTATCCACTCTAGGAACTTGTGCTATAACTATTCAACTACACTAGACCACTGTCTTCTTCTTCCAGCCTAGCTGGGGGTGTTGTTAGTCTTTTGCTTTCAGAGAGGCAGGGTTTTCACCCCTCAATACTTCTCTAAATTCAGCCAAAAGAGGTGAAAACCACTTTTGGAGTCTCACAACGCACTCAACCAATTTAAACTTGGTTGAAATCAACTGATGAAATATAAATCCAAGGGACCCCCCTTGGTTTTATATTTCATTGGTTGAGGTCAACCTACTTTAAATTGGTTGTTTGCATCCTAGTTTAACTGGGATGAACTCAACCTAGGCAATTATGCTGGAAGTGGGGATAGCAGAGGGATACATATGTTTTATGCCTGATGTCTGGCTATCTGAATCCACTCATATGTATCCAGTTTCGAAATATATCATACTGCAGGGTTGAATTCATCATTTTCTCATGTGGTCTCTACCAAATAAGTGTCTTGGGTTTGATCTAACCCACCCCCCCCCCCCCCAAGGCTAGTGAAAATAACACGTGCAAAGAGAAGCACTCTCCTTGAAAATGTCCAATCAGTTATTTTAATGCAATATTTGAGCTGCCTTATACACAAAATCATTGAAGTTTCATCAAACCAAAAATAAATATTTTTGTGGGTGGTTCTTTATGCAAGAAGCGTGCAGCGTGCATGTGGTTATTCAAGATCCTTTCATTCAGGTAAAAACCAGATGGAAAAACTTGCAGTTGAGTTTAATTTTCACTAAGTGTTGTAATTTCATCATTCACATATCTCCTTGTTTTCTCTGTTCCCGTATATATCACTCCTTTCACTTCCTGTCACTCAATTCTCCCCATAAATATTGAATTTGCATTTAATCCACCATCTTCTGTCCTACAATCTGACCCCAAAGTTGTTGTAAATTTCAAACCTAATGTTTATATAGAAATCAAAATATCTGTTCATCTAAGTGCATTTCCTCAAGATCAATACTTCTTGTTGGATGAGTAATTTTCTGCAATGCAACCTAGAGGACTGTATTTCTTTGTTTTCTCCTGACTCAGTTCTTAGTATCCAGAATTCCTGACCACATCCTCTTTATTTTCCCTTGATAAATATCTCTTCAAAAATTCCTGGAAGATCTGAAATTTCCACTCGTAATGTAGCATAAAAGTATAATTATGAGCTGGGGCTTCATCTTAGTGATTAAGCCCGGCGAACTTAAGGATGGTTGGACCAAAAAAAATCAAGGGTCAGGCCAAAAAATGACAAGCTCAGTTAGGATTTAAGCCCGGCGGGCTTAATCTATATCAGAAAATCGTGGCAGTTTTATGTCTCACCAATTAAGTAAGTTTTGGGAAACACATAAAATCATAGAATCTGGACAATTTTTTTTTTGAATCCAGATTGATTGATATTAAGCCCAGCGGGCTTAAGAATGCTTGGACTAAAAGACTTTGAGTGTAGGGCAACAAGGCAGCACAGGGGTGTTTTTAAGCCCGGCGGGCTTAATCTAAAAAAGATATTCCTGGTGGGCTTGTGCGTCACTAGGTAATTTTGATGGGTCCCACATAAAATGATAGAATACATCAAAACCACATAAAATAATAGAATACATCAAAATTGTTTGGTTTTAATCCAAAATTCATTGATATTAAGCCCGGCGGGCTTAAGGATGCTTGAACTAAAAAAATATTGTATGTGCAGGAAAACAAGGAAAATCAAGGGTTCTGTTTAAGCCCAGCAGGCTTAATCTACAACAGAAAATCCTGGCCGGCTTATGAGTAATTGGGTAATTAAGATTGAGGTTTGACATAAGATCATAGGATATGGCAAAATTGTTTTGTTTGAATCCAAAATTTATTGATTATTCATGGAACAAGAATGAGATTTTTCAAATCATGTGAATCATTTCTAATTAAAGTTGATATTATAAAATGACAGATGGAAGCTGAAAACGTAATCTATAAATACAAGACCGGTGTCAACCATTCTTTGATAATAAGTAATCTTGGGTCTTAGTTGGAAAAAAAGAGTGTGATGATACGAGGTGAGATCAGAAGGCTTCCAGAATTAATTGGTAAGAGATATGGTAAGAAATATATCATCAAGCCAATCATCATGATTTTCAACTTCTTGCTCTTTCTCAGTAATTTTGCATAACTTACCGGAGGACTTGACATGGTTTTTGAAAATTATCTAAAGTATCATCTAAGGATAATCTAGGATTCAGAGCAGTAACACCAAAACAGGATGGTATACATATTTCAACAACACCACAAAATTATACAGGAGATTTGATACCCAAGAGGGCTTTTCCATTCGGGAAGCTTCCAAGTAAATGACTTAAGCTGTTTTTGTGGATATTTAAAAATTCTCATGTAATTGAATGGCCAAATTTCATTAGGATCAATAGCATCTTTTCTCTTACAATTCTTTTTGGGACTTGACAGGGATACATTTAAGCAGATTTGAAGAGAGAATCAAAAAAGAAATTGATCCCCACCTGAAATCTTGTTGTGTCTAAATTAAATTATGTGTTAGGTTGAAATTTATTGAGACAGAAATGAGAGACATAGTCTATATCAAATTAATAGGAGGTTGAAATGGTGATTCTCAAATGGATATTAACATATGTGGGGGAAAAAATGATCCTACACCTGGAAAGTGTTTCCTGATTCCAACTAGGGCATTCAATTTGATTGTAGAAAAATCTATATACCATATTTATGAATGTGCAATGTGGCACCAAAATTAATGGAATAATCTTTTGTTGATTTTTTGCAGAATTCAAGGCCCACGTTCCATAGATGCTTTGTGATAGGAGATTTTTACGCTTGTGTTCTTAGTTCAACTTGCACTTACCATAATTACAAATAATCTGATGTAGGAAAAAGAATATGATATCACTGTTTTTCTGAAACTTGTGAACATGGAGGAAGTAAAAAAATTGGGGAAACCAATGCCATATTGGCTTCAAATTGAATAGCTGATGGGTACAAAAGAATCATTATTAACAATGCAAGGTTTCAACATAGACAAGGAATATGTAATAAGAATTTTGTTCCTTTTCAACAGGAAAAGTTGAATTTTTCAACTTAAATTTTGCAATAAATGGCTTATAATGAATCATGTTGTTTACTTCAAGTTGATTATCAAGATTGGTTTTATTTCCATGTTTAATCCCAAAATATCAAATTTATACAAAATAAAATATTAGTTGTGGTTGAATGACTGTGCAACAATTGTACCAGAGTTGAAAACCACAAGGAGTTCATGTTAGCCATGTTGTAAAGAATATTTTTGAAACCTTGAATTTCACTTGATCAAGCTACTTGATGTTTTTTTTTTTGGATTTTGTCGAAGCTTGTGCATATCAGAAATTCAGCTTCCAAGGTGTTGGCAGTGGGGGTGGTGGATCTCCTGGGGTGATGTATGCGCTTTTCAAATATAACTGGCTTATTTCAGAGTTCTATGGTCATGTTTTCCAAGAACTTTAGTAATAGATAAACCATGGTTGGATATAATTTTCATCCAAGATCAAACTATAGTCTCCATTTCACAAATTATAATTTGTTTGATTTTATTATGAGCTGTCATTGATTAAACATTGGTTGTAATAAAAAGAATTTCTTGCCTCAGAAATTTCTATAAAAACAATTGGATCTTTTGAATTTTTTTTGAAAACTCCTCTGATGTATCATTATACATTGGTGATACATAATAGATAGGCATGGAGATAACATTGGTGCACACCAAGGATACATAGTAGATAGAGGTGGGATAAGTGGGGGATATAGAGAAGTCACCTCCATGAAGGTTCCAACTTTTTTTTCCTGGTGATTGTTGTGGCGTAAACTTATGATGGAGCACACTATATGTAGCAATCTCTTGATCAGGCTTAGATCAGATATTTGTTAGCAAAGCAAAGATATGTATATTCTGGGATGGATGATGAATCAATGTGAACTATTCAAGTTGTATTGCCTTCTTTCTTAACCTTCAGCTAAGAGAGCAAAGTGATGATAACACTTTTGCCTTTTTAAGAGCACACCAAGAAGGGGCAACCTTGATTGAGATCACTACTGGCTGCTATGCGTTTTTGTGCAACTACGAAATAGAATTACTTCCCAAAAACTGGCATGATTTTTCTTCTTGGGGGGAACAACCTCCCCTTTATATAGTAGAATATGAGGCATTTTAGCTGGTGAGTAACAATATGAGGCATTTTAGCTGGTGAGTCCTAGACAAGCATGTGATGAATCATGTGACTATACATGTGACTCTACGTGTGACTATACATGTGACTCTACGTGTGAATATACATTAAACTCTAACTATGTACTTATGTGTGACTATAAATTAAACTCTAACTATGTACTTATAGTTTAAACAAAACTGATTTTATCCTGACTGGGTTTTGTCTAAGTGCAGCTGGCCCTGTGGTTGTTCAGAGAGTGGCTATGGGTTAAATACCAGGCAGAATCCAATTTGTCCATAAAAAAACTAGTAATATCCCTCCTTTTTGATATAACACCATGCTTTGATGTACTTTTGATACTTGAACACATTTAGCACACCACACCACCATGGACTCGACAAACTCATTGACGCGCGGAGGAAGCCCTGCATCCAGAATGGTAACGGAATTCAGTCTCTGAAGATCATGAACAATCCTCAAACTTGTCCCATCCTGTTTCAGCACCAGAAAGATTGGGCTGGAGTAGCTTGAGCAAGACTGCTCATACATCCCCGTCCGTACCCGCTCCCGCACCAACTCTGTGAAGGTATTGCAAATAGTTGCCTGAACCGGAATTGGCTTGATCTGCCACGGTTTGTGGGGTATCACCGGAATCCCATAGGGCTCCCCTATCCCCCTGTCCAACAACCCGTGCTCTTCAGGAGAGAAAGCCAAGGCCTTTGCCCGCAAGGTGACGACCTGGGCCAAGAGTTTCCACTTTTCCTGGCTCACCCACCCCGGAGGTCCAAAATTGAGACTCGCCATCTGTTCCTCCGTGATACACTCCGTTGGCACAAAATCCGGAGGCCGCACCCAAAGTGGGGTAAGATAGGGATCTCTTCCCCACTGGATAGGCTTTAGCGGTGAGCTCAAGCTCTGCGGCATTGGCTCGTTCCGCGGCCTAACCTTCCGCGCCACCGGCTTGTACACAATTTGACCCTCCATAGAACAATGCCCCCTTCTGCTGAGATGCTGCGGACTGGGAAACCAAGAACTCTCGAATTGCTCATGACCATGGCACAAGGTAGGGTTTCTCCAAACGCAGTAGATACCCTTGGCAGTGCACAATTGGGAGGACTTACTTCTACACTTTTTGCCTCCGCCCAAAAAGAACCTTCCTCCGCTCTCCCCTCCGAAACCTCCTCTTCCTCCTACTAAACCTCCGTCTCCTGATGCGGACCGAACCCCCAAGATTCCCGCCTATGCTTGGACAGAAAAGGATTGCTTACAGAAGAACTAAACTCAGGTTTTGGTGGCCAGGACTCAAGAAAGGTGTAACCAAGTGGGTCCAGTCTTGTGAAGCTTGCCAGAAAAGGAATTCAGTATTGCCAATGGAACCCAAGAAGCCTACTGGAGCATCAACAATCTTTGGAAGAGTCAGCTTGGATACAGTTCATATCAAGGCTGGGAAATGGAAATACCTGGTAATTGCTAGAGATGATTTGTCTGGATGGGTTGAAGCAGTTGGTTTGGAGAAGATTCAAGCAAAGAAGATTTCACAATGGTTCTTGGACAACTGGATCTACAGATATGGAGCACCTTGGTCAGTTACAGTGGATGGAGGCTCAGAATTTGGTCAACAATTCCAGAAATCACTAGTGGAAGCAGGAATAAAAGTCAAAGTTACCACACCTTATTACCCTGAAGCTAATGGAATGGTGGAAAGAGGACATCAGGCCATCAAGGACACTTTGGTTAAACTATGTGGACAAGAAGGCAAGAAATGGAGGAATTATTTACCTCTGGTTTTATTTTCAGACAGGATTTCCACCAAAAGATCAACTGGATACTCACCTTATGAATTGGTACTTGGACAGCCCCCCATCTTACCAATTGATCTGGAATTGGAAACCTTCTTTGGCATTGATTGGACAAAAGTTAACAGCACTCAAGATCTTCTGTTGGCCAGGACTCTCCAATTGGAAAATAGGGATCACATTCTTCAAAAGGCCCATCAAAAATTGCTGGATACTAGGAAAACATCTGTGGACTATTGGAACAGGAAGAAGACACCTAGAGAACCACTTCAAACAGGGGATTTGGTATTAGTATATAATAAATCCTTGGACTCCCAATATGGAAAGCTCTTTAAGAACAAATGGAATGGACCTTACAGAATTACCACTCAAAATCCTGGAGGCTCTTATTCATTAGAGGAACTGGATGGCACTGCATTAAACAGAAGATATGCAGCAAGTCATGTTAAAAAATATCATTCAAGACCAAGTAATATAGAATAAATTCCCCTGGCTTACCTCTAAAACACAAACAAAACAAAAAAAAAAAAAAATTAGTACAAAACAAATCAAATAAAATAAAAATAAATAAATAAAAAATAAAAAGAAAAAAACTCACAAAAATAAAATAGAAAATAAAAATAAAAGTACAATAAATAAATAATAATAAAAAAAAAAAAAAAAATCTCATTTTTTTTCATCTTCCTCCTGTCTTTCCTGGATGATGGTATGCATCATTATCTAAAAAAAAAAAAAAAAAAAAAAAAAAAAAAAATTAGTTTCTTTTATCATTTTTTTGTATCTGTAGAAAAAAATTACATACGGAATCGAACGCGTCTTGGAGGCGACTATACAATCGGTGCCGAGATGCTGCCGCGGCCCGGGGATCGCAGTGATTGGACCGGGCAAACTCGGTTAGGTGCGCGTTCACGGTATCGTGGAGCGCGGCCAGCTCCTCTAAGGAAAATGAGTCGCGGACGAACGGTCCGAACGACTCCACGTTGGCAACCAGCTGAGGGACTGGGTTGCTGGAGGTTGGTGAATGGGAGGCAGCGCTGTTCGTCGACGAGGACAGAGAAGAGGTTATAGATAGCGGGCGAGTAGGGGACGACATTGTAAAAGGGATCTATAAGTAAAAAACTATAACGATTTTCGATTAAAAATATACAACAGCCCTTGGTACGGTATTTTGTGGAGGAAGCGAGGTGGGGAATGACGACGATATCGTTGAATCCCTTATAAAAGCCATCACATTTTCGACGCCGGTGAACGACCCGGGAATACGTTCTTTCTTTGGCCTACTACATGTATCGATGCCGGTGCACGACCCGGGCTTCATTCTTTTCTTTTTATCTTTCATTTTTACTTTTTTTCCTTTTTTCCTGGTCTTTCCATGGACCGTTCTTCTTATCAGTAAGAAGAACGGTTCGCTTTTTCATCTCCGAGGTCGTTCTTCGACCCAGAGGGACGTGCCTGCTTTGGAGACGCCGGCGATTCCGCGGATACAGTATTGCCGGGACCCCGCGTCCACTCTCCGCGCGGATTCACCAACTTCATTTCCGGTTGCACCTCTCACCTCGCTGGAAAATCAAGACCAAGATTTACCTTTAAAAAAAAAAAAAAAAAAAAAAGACAAAAAATATATAATAAAAAAAAATAAAATAATA
Organism: Puccinia hordei; assembly: GCA_007896445.1. NCBI lineage: Eukaryota > Fungi > Basidiomycota > Pucciniomycetes > Pucciniales > Pucciniaceae > Puccinia > Puccinia hordei. The sequence goes on along the minus strand of RDRW01000813.1, from coordinate 46,224 downwards.
AACAAATAAATAATTAAAAAAATAATTAATTAATTAATTAAAAAAAAAAAAAAAAAAAAAAAAAAATGACCATATTAAAAAAAAAAAAAACAGACAATATTAAATTTTCTTTTTTTGGATACCAGAAAATACAGGAGGCTGGGAAATCAAATCACCAGGAAGACTTAAAAAGAAAAAGGAGGAATCATCCAAAAAAGGATCCCCCCATCCATCATCCATCATCCATCCATCCATCATCAATCATCCTCATCCTCTTTTATTTTTTCCCTCTTCACTCCACTTCCTGATTTCTGGACCACCTCCTTAACTATTATAACTCTTACTCTCCTTAACCATTAGAGTTTTTTTATTAAAACATATATATATTAAAATTCCCTTTGCATATAACATTACCCCTTTCCATCACTTTCCTTCAGAATCCTTTACCCTTTGATATATATATAAATCTTTTAAAATCATTACATATTATAAGATACTCATATACATTCACCCTTCTTCTCTTGAATTACCACCCATGACCATTTTTACCCTTTCTTTCATCATACATTTAAATACTACATGTTATCATTACCCTCTTACCACATCATCAACACCTCTCTTTCTTCTTGCCATTATCCTTACCCTTTCCTCTCTTCCCATATTACCACTACCCCTTTTTCTACATTATCTTCTTGCCATTACCCTTACCCTTTCCTCTCTTCCCATATTACCACCACCCCTTTTCCTACATTACCTTCTTACCATTACTATTGCTCTTCACTCTATTTCCATATTACCACTACCTCTTCTTCTACCTTACCCTTACCCCTTATCTTTCATTACTCTTTTAGTCCTCACTCCATTTTCATATCACCACTACTTCTCTTCAACAACTACCCCATAACATTTAAACCATTACCATTAACTTTTTAATCCATTTCCATATTACCACTACCTCTTTTCCCACATCAACAACTACCCCATTACATTTAAACCATTACCATATCACCATTACCTTTTACTCTATTTCCATATTACCTCCAATCCTTATTAAATTACCCTTTACATCATTTTATATTATTACATATATTACATCTTACAGTTATAGGATACAAACTCTGGATTAGAAAGCACTGGACTTGGATAAAGGAATAACAGACTCACTTGGATGGTGGCTCTATGAGGATTACCTGGACCTTGACTTGGACCTTTGGACAGCAGAAACTTGGACTAAACCCTGGATCTCTCCTGCATGTTGTTTAGAATGGAATTTATTTTTAGGAGCCTTGGACTTTGGACTTTATTGGACCCTGGATTCATTCTGAGTTGGAATGTAATATAATTCTAGGAGGCCACTGGACCTTGGACTTTATTGAACCCTGGATCATTCTAGCATGTTTTTTTTGGATGGATTTATTCTTTAGGAGCTCTTGGATTATGTTGAATATTGGCTTTTCTGGATATTTTGGACAACTATACTCAGGATTCAGTAATATATGTACACTAGGCCTCTGGATTTGGATCAAGACTTCCTTCTTCAGTATGTGGACCTAGGAATTGGCCACCTTGGATGGATCTGGACTTCCCTCTTTGGCTTTGGACTTTTCACTTTTTCCCCCTTACTCTCTGGACTTCTCTCTGGGAAAAACTAGTGGGCTCTTATTTTGGATACAGACATCCTTTTGTGGCAGCACCTCTTTTATTTGGACTGGACCTCCTTGGCTTGGATACAGACTTCCTTCTTTGGCTATGGACTTTTCCTTCCCCTACATACCCCCACTCTCAGTTTTCTCCCTAAAAATTCCCTTTGCATCATCATTATTACTCTGGATCAGGTTCCTCTTTTTCCCTGCCTGGGGACAGACAGCTTAGTTGGGGGAGGATGTGGTAATCCATACCTTTTCACATACAAGCATCAACAACTTACATTTCCTCTTACATATACTTCATTATTATTGCATATTCAGATTCTACATACAAAACTACCCCTAGTCACTCACTCAAAGTACCCCTGATTTCCCTTTGGTTCAGAAGTTATTGGCATTTTTAGAATATTACCATTTATAATTACATAACTTTACCAATACTACAACCCCATAGGATATTATACAAGGTATTGAATTATAAATATACAGTACATAAATAAAACACAGACTTTACATACTTTTCTTTAGTGTATATCTTCTTTGGTATTAAGTTGTACAGCACAGTCATTTATATTACATAGTTACATCTTCTGCCTTTAACATCCTCTTTGGTTACTAGTCACATTACATTCCTTATATACATAGTTACTAGCTACATTGGCTCATCTTTCTTACACTATCACTACTCTCTTTTGGTTGTATACCTCTGAACACATTTCCCCTTTCTCTTTACTGCCAGGATTAGCCATCTTGTGCCCTTTTGTATAAGTAGAACTCCCCTTAGTTCTATGGATAAATCATGCATCCCCCCTTTGACCAAAGTACAAGTTAAATTTACCTTTTACCTTTAAACCTTTACCTTTAACCCTTTGACATTTACCTTTGCATCAACCTTTACACCAAAACAATTATAACACATACCCTATACTCTTTCTCAGTGCTTTTCTCACTAGGTCCCTGCCTCAGATTGATTAAACAACCTAAGTTCCCATTAGTAGCAGCAGTCTAAGGATTAGTAGAAATATAGCCACACCTTTTCTTTCTTTTTCTTAGTGAAACCCTTTCCCCTCAGCATTAGTCAAGAAGGGCAGCCTCATCAGCACCTGTAGCTTCAACATCTTCTACTTACTAGATTTGTTGTCTATTTCCCCTTCAAGCTCTTTCCTGATCCTTTAGGAGTTCCACAACGCAAACCACGGCTCCACGGTCTCGGAATCGTCTCCTACAAAGTCGATACGGTCTCCTACAAAGTCGATACGACCTATCGGGGCGAAAGCTGCCAAGAAGCGCCGCCTGAGTCGGTTTTCTGAGGACGACGACAACAAATCAGAGCAGCTCACCAAGTACAATACCATATCTGAAAGGCGATTGGCGGCGGCTACTCAAGGTAATTCGTTATGCGAAGACAGGAATTCGATTGCGAGGCACCATCTGGACTTGGAGAGGAAAAAAATAGAGATAGAGGAGAAGAAACTCGAGGTGGATAGAGATAAGGTGGCCAGCAACATTCAGATGAATGACCTCAAGCTCTTGCTGGCCTCTGAGAAGGAATGTGGAGACAATGAGGAGGATTTAAAGGTATTGAGACTCATGAAGAAAAAAATGAAAGACAAATGGCTAGGTAATAATTCCCCTTAAATTTTCTTTATATATGTTAATCATTTTAGTAGAAAAATAAAATGAGTATAACAAATGAAACAAGTGAGTGTAAAAAAAAGTGAGTATAAAAAATTGAAACAAGTGAGTGTAAAATAAAAGTGAGTATAAAAAAAGGAAAAAAACTGAGTGTAACAACTTAGTAGAAAAAAATTGAGCATAAAAATAAGGAAACAAGTGAGTGTAACAACTTAGTACAAATAAAATTGAGCATAAAAAAAGGAAACAAGTGAGTAGAAGAATCAACTTAGTAGAAAAAAAAAGTGAGCATAAAAAAAAGGAAACAAGTGAGTAGAAGAAACAACTTAGTAGAAAAAAAAAGTGAGTATAAGAAAAAGAAACAAGTGAGTAGAAGAAATATACTTTTTCTGTAAGGATAACAATCATCATCAAAAATATGAGTAGAAAAAATTAACCAGAAGGACAAAGATGATAATGAACAAGGACAATACTTATACTCAAGGACCTTCTTCAGTGAGTATGGTCACCCATCATGCCCCTTTGTAGCCAGTTGTGGATCCTCAGGTCCTCTCGTAATCTGGAATGGGTTGCAGAGTTGTGAAGGTCTTGGTTTCTTTGGAGGAATGCCATTGTGGAATGTTCTAAAGAGGGGTCTCTGTGATTTGATATAACTTGAGCAGATATAGAAGGATTGCCAATAAATTGATCATGTTCTGATCTGGATTCAACAATCGTGTTGTGTAAAATATCACAACATGTCATGATTCTCTTGACATCTTCTATATCCCACAACCGGCATGGCTGTTTTATAATTCCCCATCTTGCTTGTAAAACCCCAAACGCTCTCTCTATGTCTTTCCTAGCAGCCTCTTGAAGTTTAGCATAATGCCGGCTGGCATCATCTTGTGGGTTTGATATAGTCTTAACCAGAGTTGACCAAGGAGGATATATTCCATCAGCCAAGTAGTATGGATGATTATATTGGTTGTTGTTGACTCTAAAGATAACCTGATCCTGTGTTCCAGATAGTAGTGCATCAAATAGGTGGCTACGGTGAAGGACATTGATGTCATTGAGAGCTCCAGGTGTACCAAAAAAACAGTGCCAGATCCGAAGGTTTTGGCTTGCAACAGCCTCTAATATCATAGTGGTAGTTCTCTCCTTTCCTGTAAACTGACCGGCCCAACCTTGAGGACAATTCTTCCACTCCCAGTGCATCCCATCAATTGATCCTAGGCAGCCAGGGAAACCACGGTCCTCATATTCACGCAATATTTGATGCTTTTCTGCAGTGTTTGGTGGTCTCAAGTATTCATGCTGGTATAATGTGATGATGTCTTGCACAAATTTCCTCAGAGTTTCAATAGCAGTAGTCTCTCCAATCCTAACATATTCATCTGTAAAGTCTGCAGACATCCCATATGCCAGCTGGCGCAATGCACAAGTTATCTTCTGATGGGGTGACAATCCAACTTGACCACAGCAGTCCTGTTGAAGAAGAGTAGCGTCAGAAACATGCACCAGCAGATAAATTTTTGTGACCAGAAAACAAAACTCACTTTCTTTAAAAGCCAATACCTATCATGGTTCTGCAAATCATAGCAGATCCTATTGAATAGGCTACGACTCATTCGAAATCTCCTCTCAAAGGTTCTCTGGTCATACACAGGATTCATGGAAAAGTAATCCTTTAAAAGTCTTGCATGGCCTTCCACTCTATTTCGGTCAATGTTTGTGCGTTGTCGGGAAGATCCTGCATGTGAAGATGATGAGCCATGTGAATATAAATTATTGAAGATAACATCTTCTTCCTCCATTTCCAAAATCTCTTCCAAGTGGTCCATGGACATATCTTCAAAGTCGTCTGTTGAGATGTGCTGTCTTTGTTTTCTGTTTTTCCTGTGTTTCCTCTCTTTTGTTTTCCTGCCTCAAACCTTTCTCTCACCTTTCACTCATGTGACATCTTGTAGGTAGTTACCTGTGGCAGCAGAGACGTGGAAGGCTTTTCCCTCATCCTTCCACGAACTCCTCTCATCACTGTGTTCTGCTGTCACAGGTTAGTGTTTCTCTCATTCCTTTTCTCTTTTGTTTCTTTTCTCTTCCTCACTGATGCAATGAATCATCCTTCCACGAACTCCTCTCATCACTGTGTTCTGCTGTCACAGTTGTTCATTGCAACAGGTTATGAGACCCATTGGCCTCCAGCTCTAGCACGTTAAAAACCAGATACTAGTTCGTTCCCCCCCCTCGAAGGATCATCTCGGCGACGCTCCATTCAACCTCTAGAATGTCGACTAGCGATCCCGCCCTCAAACCTCTTCCTCCACACATGGAGCTCATCTCTCACCCAGCGCTCAAGATCACCGGTGTCGAAGCGCTCAAGGCCCCCGGGCCGAACTCCAACTATCTCGACTGGGCCCTTGTGCTCGAAATCCACTTCGACGTCACGAACGTCGCCTACATCCTTGAGCCGCTGAAGCCAGGCGTCAAACAAGTCCCCACCTTCGCCCAGGACAACAAAGCAATCTGCTCCGTCATCTCTAGGACGGTCGAGTCAATCAACCTCCGCTACATCCGGGCCCACAAATCGGATGCCAGAGGGATGTGGGAGGCGCTCAAAGCCGCCCACCAAGACAACACATCAGGCGGGCGTATGTATTGGCTCCGCAAGCTCACCTCGGCCAGAATGGCGACCGACGACATCGAGGCCCATATTGACCAACTACACGACTACGCGGAACACCTCAACGCCCTAGTCACCCCCGCAAAACCTCTGACCCCGGATGACATCCACTCCTCGGCCCTCCTCAACTCAATCCCCTCGGATTACCACTCCTGCGTTTCATCCATGATGAACGAAAATCAAGTACCACCGACCAAGCTGGTCGCCGCACTCCGCCAAGAAGCCCTCCGCCGAAAAGCTCGCCAGGAGGAGAACGCCCTGGTCAAATCCGTAGCCCGGGCGAATATCTCAAACGATCGCAAGACCCGCCCGCCGTTCAATGCAGCGCACTATTGCACATTCTGCAACATGAGTGGCCATGAACTCTCGGTCTGCGAGAACGCGGCTCGCGTCCTGGCAGAATACAAGCAGGGTCGCCAGGGTGACTCCTCCCAATCCCACGATCGTCCGCGACGCCAAAGCAACCGCAGAGGCAGGTCCGGACCGAAGCCTATGGCCAAGGCTGGCAAGACGACGGTGGTCAAGCTGGGCGGCGGGGACGAGGATGACGACTCGGACTACTCCGGCTCCGATGTCGATACCTCTTCTCAAGCTCCGGTGAAAGCCGGTAACGCAGTCGTTGTGACGGAACAAGTGTCGTCCGCCGACATCATCAACCGACGAGACGCAAATCTGGACTCTGGGTGCTCGAACTGTATGACGCCCTACTCCTCGGACGTCTCCAGCAAGAAGCCGGACAACACTCTGATCCGACTAGCGGACAACTCCCTCGTTGCGGCCTCCCACTGCGGCACTTCGGAGCTTCCCCTCTTGGCTCCTGTCTCGATCCCCACCCTAGTGGTGCCTGACCTCCACGAGCCACTTCTGTCGATTGCCGCGATGTGTGACGCCGGGCTCGTCTGCACCTTCTCGAAGGACAAGTGTGACATCTACAAGGCCAGCTCTGTCAATACCAACGGAGTAATCGTTGGACAAGGATACCGAAAGGGTAACCTCTACTACTTACCGTACAACGAGGTGAAGTCATTCTCAGCCTCTACCTCCTCCCTGTCATCGGCTGACAGTTCTCTCCTCGGGTTTCATCGACGCCTATCCCACATAGGCCTGAAGCCGTTGAAGACACTCTTGAAGACCCTCGACATCAAACCGACCCTTATGAATGAGATCGATGTGCAACGCTGCCCCACTTGCGTGCAATCTAAAATGCATCTTTCATCTTTCAAGTCACGAGCGACGTACAGGTCTGATACTCCCGGTAAACTAATCCATTCCGACGTAGGCTCGTTTGAAGTACAGGCAAGGGAAGGCTATAAATATTTCGTTACTTTTATCGATGACTACTCCAAAGCTGTTTCCATCTTCCCAATGAAATCAAAATCACATGTCTTCTCGTGCTTTAAACTATTCCGTGCCCACTTTGAACGGGATGGATCCTACAAAATCATGGCACTCCGTTCCGACAACGGAGGGGAGTATCTTTCTTCTGAGTTCACAAGCTATCTCGACAACGCCGGAATCACTCACAAACCCGGGCCGCCTCACTCTCCCGAACTAAACGGTGTGGCCGAAAGGACAAACCGTACCATAGGGAACTTGGTGCGCTGCTCCCTCCTGAGCGCAGGGCTGCCAAAGTCGTTTTGGGCTGATGCTTTGCGCCATGCGGCTTTCTCCTTAAACTCAGTCCCGTGCCATACGCCAAGCGTATTCAAGCCGCCCAACGCAGCTCTCGGGAAGCCATTGGTCGATGTGTCGGGCCTGCATCCTTTTGGCTGCATGGTCTGGTATAAGGTACCAGAGGCAAACCGGAAAAAGCTCGACGCGAAAGCCCGGTCAGCCCTTCTGCTCTCGTATCTTGGCGATGGTAATGGATACCGGCTGTGGGATCTTGAAAGGAGAACCGTGGTCAAGTCGAGAGACGTTCTTTTCGACGATCTGACGTACCCCTACGGATCACAACTTGAACAAGAACCACCCCGCCTGGCCGTTGAACTGCCGTGGCCCGTTAGATCTTGTCATCTGCCCCCGCCCCAACGTCAGGAGAACCCCTCAATTCTGGGTCCGGATTCGACCGCACCGTCTCTCCCCCCTCTCGACATACGCCTTGAGCCTCGCTTCGATCGTCGCCTAACAGCCTCTATCCACGCGACGCCGAAGAGCCCTCAAGTCTCACCGCCTCCCTCGCCGGTAACTCCACCAGGCCCACCCCCGTCCCCAGTCCCTCTCCCTCCCCCCCCTCCTAATCCTACTCCTACTCCCCCGCTCCCTTCTCCTCCCGCCGTTCAGCCACCGCAGCCTCCACAGCCTCCTCCGTCCCGGCCAGCGCCCCCACCCGCAGCACCAGCGGTCAGACCAAGCTCCCCGCCGGCCCGCCGCTCTGGACGCCAACGTCAAGCCCCGGACCGCTACGGGACGTGGGCGAAGTCGGCAAAAACCACGGACGAGGTAGACACCCCAAAGACGTGGAAGCAGCTGCTCCGCTCCCCTCACAAGGCCAAGTGGCTGAAGGCTGCGGATGAGGAATTCCTCTCTCTACTCGGCATGGACACGTGGCGCCTGGTTCCGCGCCCACTTAAACGCAAGATCATCAAGTCTAAGTGGGTATTCAAGATCAAGCGCCGCCCGGACAACTCCATTCAGAAGCTCAAGGCCAGGCTAGTCGCTATGGGCTACACGCAAGTCAAAGGAGTAGATTACGAGGAAGTTTTTGCCCCGACGCTCCGTTTGGAAACCCTCAGACTTATCCTCAGTCTGCTAGCCATCAAGAACTGGATCGGCAGACAGGTTGATTTCAAGACAGCATTCCTAAACGGGCGTCTGCAAGAACCGGTGTATATGGAACAGCCCCCGGGTTTTGAAGACGTCGACCATCCCGACTGGGTTTGCAAGGTCCAGCGCTCGATCTACGGACTCAAGCAATCCCCTCGCGAGTGGAACATTGAACTCCACAATGGTCTCCTGCAGTGCGGCCTAACACAATCAAAATATGACCCGACACTGTACTTCTCAGTAAAGCAGGGTACCCTGGTCGGTGCGGTGACGGTCCATGTAGACGATCTAGCAGTGGTAGGCGAGAGCTCCTTCGTTAAGCCGCTCATCGAGAACCTAGGCAAGCGCTTCAAGATAGGAGCGGATGAAGAACTTCACCACTTCCTATCGATGAAAATCGACAGGGACACTGAACATCGCCTTCTCTACGTTTCCCAAGCCCACTACATAACCGACATGCAAACCCGTTTCCTAACTGATCCTCCTGTCTCAGTCCGCACGCCCACCGACTCGGCTTTCAAGGATCTAGTTCCGAGAAAGCAGGGAGAACAAGCGTCCTCAGGCCCGTATCCACAGCTCATAGGCGCCCTTCTTTGGGCCTCGCAATGTACACGACCCGACGTTGCCTTCGCGGTGAATAGGCTCTCTCAATTTCTGCGGAACCCGTCGGAAGCTCACTGGAGGGCGGCCATCAGAGTCCTTCACTACCTGGTGTCGACGAAATCGCTGCGTCTGCGTCTGGGTGGCTCGCTGAACTGCGCGGGCTATTCAGATTCAGATTGGGCCGAAGACCGCCATGACCGGAAGTCCACGTCGGCCTACACCTACCGGATTGGAGACTGTGCGATCTCATGGAAGTCTCGAAAACAACCAACCGTTTCCTTATCCAGCACGGAAGCCGAATACAAAGCGATGTCCGACTCCTGTAAAGAAGGACTATGGCTCCGGTATGTCCTTACAGAACTGAAACTTCGACCACGTGCACCCGTCCCTCTCCACGTCGACAACGCAGGTGCTGAGGCGTTGGCAAAGAACCCCGAGCACCACGCGCGCACCAAGCACATTGACGCCCGCTACCATTTCTCGCGGGAATGCGTCAAAAGCGGCAAAATCTCAGTCCTTCATGTATCAACCAAGGATATGCTAGCCGACATGTTAACCAAGCCTCTCAACCGAGTCCTCCTTGAAGAACACCGAGCCCGTTTTGGAGTAGTTTAGTCCTAAATCTTCTAATCTCTGTCCCTTATTTCTGTCCCATCTTATCCATTCCCTTTAATTCCCTTCCCAGTCTCCTGTTTCTTTTCCTTCTTCCTTTTTTTTTTCTCTCTCTACTTCTTTCTCAGGTTGTTCCATCTAGGTTTTCAGCAAGGGGGGGTGTTGAGATGTGCTGTCTTTGTTTTCTGTTTTTCCTGTGTTTCCTCTCTTTTGTTTTCCTGCCTCAAACCTTTCTCTCACCTTTCACTCATGTGACATCTTGTAGGTAGTTACCTGTGGCAGCAGAGACGTGGAAGGCTTTTCCCTCATCCTTCCACGAACTCCTCTCATCACTGTGTTCTGCTGTCACAGGTTAGTGTTTCTCTCATTCCTTTTCTCTTTTGTTTCTTTTCTCTTCCTCACTGATGCAATGAATCATCCTTCCACGAACTCCTCTCATCACTGTGTTCTGCTGTCACAGTTGTTCATTGCAACATGGTCCATAGCAAGTGTAGTGTAGGAAACTAAGAGTGTTGAACTAAAGTAGCTAGGTGAGTGGGGTGAGAGAGGTGGTGTAGTGTAGGAAACTCTGAGTGTGGAACCAAAGTAAGAGTGTAGAACTAAAGTAGCTAGGTGAGTGGGGTGAGTGAGGTGTAGTGTAGGAAACTCTGAGTGTGGAACTAAAGTGGGTGAGTGGGGTGAGTGAAAACAATGGCCAGAAATTGATCATTTAAATACCCAGAAAGGGGATGAAACCATCCCCTTTCAGACAGGGGGTGTATCAATGAAACACTGACTATCCCCCTGTAAAACAGGGGTGTATCAATGAAACACTGCATTGCTACACCCCCTGTTTTACAGGGGGATATCAATGAAACACTGCATTGCTACACCCCCTGTTTTACAGGGGGATACACCCCCTGTCTGACAGGGGGATACACCCCCTGCCTGACAGGGGGTAGTTTCAAACATCCACCCCTGGTTTTGTATTTTTTATCATGTATTTTGCATTTTTTTTATTGTTTTTATTTTATTTTTGTTTTTGTTTTTCCACCCCCTGTTTTTGTAATTTTTATCATGTATTTTGTATTTTTTTGTTATTGTTTATTGTTTATTTTTTTTTGTTTTTCCACCCCCTGTTTTTGTATTTTTTATCATGTATTTGGGTTTTTTTGTTATTGTTTATTGTTTATTTTTGTTTTTGTTTTTCCACCCCCTGTTTTTGTATTTTTTATCATGTATTTTGAATTTTTTTTTATTGTATTTTTTTTATTTTGGTTTTTGTTTTTCCACCCCCTGTTTTTGTATTTTTTATTATGTATTTTTATTTTTTTATTGTTTATTTTTCATTTTTCATTTGTTCATATTTCATTTTTCATTTTTCATTTTTTTTTTTTTTCATTTTTCATAATTTTTTTTGTGTTGTGTTTTGTGTTTTTTTGTGTTGTTGTTGTTGTTTTTTTTTTTTTTTTTTTCGGGGTGGTGTTGCTCCCCTGAACTCGACTTATCGACTTGAGTTGCAGAGGGCACGACTGTGGATCGGCTCGATAACCTAGCAATCGAGCCGGGTTATCGAGCCACAATTGGGGACGGAGTCGATAAATTAACTGTCGAGCTCGCTAAGAGCTCGACAGTTGTTGAAAAGTTATTGAGACGATTGGAGATGCTCTTAGTTCTGTTGTACTTTCCTGTCCTCCTGTCCTGTCCTCTCTTATTTATCTACTGTTGTCTGTCAGAGACCTATCAATTTTCATTAGGTATAAATCAATTTCTCTCAAATCGCTGTGTTTGATTTCTTTCTCATGTTATGTTTTATCTATCAGATCTGGTCTTATTTTTGTCAATAAAAAATCTCTATAGTTGAAATTCCTTTATTTTCAATAATATCCAAACATCTACACATAAAAGGGGTATACAGCTGGCAAGCCCTTTTTGTATATACATAAAATGGGTGTGAGAGTTGCACACCCTTTTTATGTGTATAGTTATGAGGTATACCCATACCTATACATTTTATTATTAAGAGGTGTTATGTAAGCAAACACAGATCTGTGTTCAATTACATAATAAAAGCCTCTCTCACTTCAACCGGAGGATTTCCTCTGGTCAAGAGACTATGTGTTGTCTTTGACCAGAGGTACTTCCTCCAGTCAAAGATATTGAGATATCTCAGTATTAGCATACTCTTCAATTGGTGGTGTAGTGATACTTATAGTGTAAACCTAAGCTGTGAAACCTAATGATAATCAGTTAAGTAGAATGTTTTGTACTGGATACTTTTTTCTTTTTCTTAATTCAGTTTTGCTTTACTGTTTCAACTGACTCACTTGAAAAACTAGGTGTGCTCAAAATTGTGTCTTCTCAGTCAGTGTGTTTATGTGTAACCTTGCCCTTTTTTCTTTTCAGCAGAAGACTATCTGCACCAAATATTTCTATTGAAAAACTTTTGAAGTTATGATTGCAAACAGAAACCAGACTAAAAAAGAAAAATAAGGTCAATGACATGAAGAGATAAAGAGAAGAAGAGATGATTTTTTTAGAAGAGAGAAATTTACCAAAAGCAAATGGAAAAAGGAGGATGTAGAGTGGAGGACTTAAAAAGAAGAAGACGAGAAGTAAGACAACCTGAGATAGTGGGTGAAGATAAGAGGGTGGTTAATTCATTGACAAGCACAGTTAGAGAGAGAAGGAGACTGGAGAGGAAAGGAGAGAAGAAAGAGAGACAATGACAAACAATAAACAGTTGTGATGGGAGATAATACTAAGGAGCAAGATAATATCTTGAAGTTGGAGAATCAGCTTTAAGTGTAAGAAGGAATCAGAAGGAAGGAGTGAGTATTATGTTTCAGTTGTCGTCAAAAGTGAGTTGAACTTTACAGATTCTACCAATGATTTTGTTGTTGAAGATTGAGATCTTGAGCGTCGACGGTTGATTGTGAATCTGAAGATGGAGATCTTGAGGAATCGAGGATGTTGAAGAAAGTGGAGAGTTTGAGATGGAGTTCGTCCTGAGCAGACTAAGAAGTGGTAGAATTGAAGTACTGGCAATTCTCCAGTGTGGATACTTCAACATTGATCCAGTTTGACTGAAATCTCAACATCTATAAAATAGAATACACAGTCTCTTTTGACAGAGATATCCCTCTGGTAACAAAAAGGTGTAGTCTTGTGGACCGGAAGGACTTCCTCCAGTTAAAGCAATTATGTAGTCACTTTGAACAGATGGATTCCTCCGGTCAAGAGACCTTATAGTCTCTTTGACTGGAGGAAACCCCTCTTGTTGAGAGTCTATATAGTCAAAGGCTATTATAGCAACAAAGCAGAGATAGAATTTTAGTTAACTGATGTTCAAGATGAGAAAAAAACGGATGAATATTGAGGATAATCTTGAAAACAAATTGAAGACATTCAAAGATATCCTCAATTGATGAATATTAGTGAACTCAAGGAAAGACTCACACAAACTCCAAACCTGTGGTAAACAGTATTCAAGAGGTGCAAGGGGGGGATTGTTCTTGTCAGGTGTTGATAAACGCACGTCAACGGTGCACTCCAACGCCAGCCAGCACACCAATTTCTTTTGTCATGTGGGGCCTACACGCCATGTTTTTTAGGGTCTACACGCCAAAAATAATTGGTGTGTGGGAGTGCACGCCAAACAATTGGCGTGTGGGTCCCACACGCCAATTTCTTTTTGGCGTGTAGGCCCCGCATGCCAATTTTGTTTGGTGTGCAGGTCCCACAAGCCAATTGTTTGGCGTGTGGGACTTACTCACGTAATTGAACCAGTGGACCGGTTCAATTAAGCTAGCAGATTCCCACACGCCAACAAAATTGGTGTGTGGGAAATCTCTTTGGCCGGCCAGGAGGAGTTAACAAAATCTGAGGCAAAAACTAAAGATTGATTTCATGAGTTGAAGAGAACAAGAAGATAAGAGATCAAACTATAAGGAAAAGAGCAATACCTAAAGGACCGGGATGAGCTAATAAAGAAGAAGACTTTAGAAGGACACGACCACACACACAATAAAACTATCAAACAACAGAGACTGAGGAGAAAAGATCAGTACAATGAACTAGATAGAAAAGAAGAGAAGAGAGTGGACGAGAGGAAATACCAAGGCCCTAGTTGAGTGGCAGCGGTTGATCTCAAGATCGACGACAACAAGGGTTTTTATGAATCTTGTCGGAGTCAATGAGGAGGTTGGAAGCTGGATGGTTCCGCTTGAGATGAGGAATCAGTCAGAGAGGATCAGAGACTGAAAGTTGAGCCCACAGGGAGAGAGCGCGGGAGAGCGCGCCCGGAGGGCGGAGAGAGAGAGAGAGAGAGAGCGCGCACGCAGACGAACAGCAGGGATGAAATTCTGACACACCCCCATGCTCATTGGCCCTTGGGCGATGAGCACAGGAGTTGGAGACTGCGGAGTGCTCGATGGATTGAAGTTTTGCCGACTGCTTTTGTGAGGAAATCGGCCAGCATCAAGTGAGTGGGAACATATTTGAGAATCACGGATTTGATTTTGATTTCGCGTCGAATAAAGTGGTGCCGGAGGGACATATGTTTGGTCTTGAAATTTGAAAGGTTTTCTTCGTTATTGGCTAATGCAATGGCCCCTTGGTTGTCCTTGAAGATAGGAGTTGGACCAGGAATTTTGATATTGAAGACCTTTTTGAGAATTGTCTTCACCCACATTACTTCTTTGGTGATGTCGCCGAGAGATTTGTACTCAGCTTCGGTGGAGGACAACGACAACGTGGGCTGTTTTCTCGATTTCCCAGAGATAACATTGCCATTGAGCAGGATAAGATTTCCTGAGACAGATCGACGAGTCTCGGGACAAGACGCCCAATCGGCGTCGGCATACCCAACTAAACTGTCTTCTAAGTCGCTGGCACACTGGAACTTGAGACCAATATCTCTCGTTCCTTTGAGGTAGCGCAGGACTTGAATGCCAGCTTCCCAATGGGCTGAGCCAGGTTCGTTGAGATATTGAGCCAAAGAGCTGACGGCGAAGGTGATTTCTGGGCGAGTGGTTACACTGAGATAATTCAGAGCACCAACCAGAGAGCGGTAGTTGTTGCCGGACAAGAGGTGTGATTCACGTTCTTTCTTGGAGGCTTTCACCAGGTGACTATTGGGTTTCATCGGGGTTGACGCTGGATACAGGTGTTGGCATTCGAAGCGTTCTAACTGAGTATCGATGTAATGCCTTTGCGTAAGAGTTACGGAGTTGGATTCCTGGGTGACATTCATACCTAGGAGAAGACTAGATTTACCCATGTCTTTGATTTTGAAGCGAGCACGAACTTCTTCTTTGAATCCTTCTGGGTTCTTGCTGAAGATGGCAAGATCATCGACGTGAAGGAAGAGAAATGTTCCTTTCCTCCAGAACACGCAGGGCTCGGCATCGCAACGCTTGAATCCAATCTGAGCAAGCCACTCAGTAAGCGTTCGGTGCCAAGCATTCGGGGCCTGTTTGAGGCCATACATCGCTTTCTTGAGCTTGAGGACATGATTGTCAGGTACGTCAACGCCGGGAGGTGGATTTAAGAAAATGTCTTCTTTCAACGGGGCGTTCAGGAAAGCGCTTTTTATGTCGATTTGATGGAAGGCTAGATTTCTTTTGAGGGCAAAGACGATCAGCATGCGGAGAGACACAAGTTTTCCCGTAGGAGCGTATGTTTCCCAGTAGTCCTTGCCTTTTGTCTGCTGGAAACCCTTTGCGCACAATCGAGCTTTGTATTTGATTGGAATGTTGAGTTGGTCCTTCTTGACTTTGAAGACCCACGTACAGTTGATTCTCTTCTGGTCACCTTCTTTTTGGACAATGACCCATACGTCATGTTCATACATGTTGTTGATTTCTTTCTCTATTGCTTTCTTCCAGAAAGAGGAGTGTTCGGAATTGATGGCCTGAATATATGAGGCAGGAGTGTCACATTCTGCATTTTCCGTGAGGTAGACAAGGACCTGGTTTCCTCTTCGATCGACGTTCAGAATGTTGTCGGTTGAGATTTCACTACTGATGTCTTTCGGCGCTTTGGAGATTGGAGGTGGAGATGAATTTGTTTCGGAGCCGGATGGAATTTCGGCGTCCTCATTTTCCAAGGTCTGGGTTGGGTTCGGAACGGCGGCAGTGGTTTGAGGTGGAGTATCAAATACGTCGGATATGTCCGCGTCATTCTGATCTTTCAGGCCGGGAAAGTTGGCTTCATCAAAGGTGATGTTGCGGACTCTGACTACCTTGTGTTCATCAAGCTTGTAGACGCGATATGACGAGAAATCGTTTTCGTAGCCTAGGAACAGGCCTTTCTCCGCAGTTGGAAGGAGTTTGAAGGTCCTACGCTCTTTCGGAATGAGCGAGTAGGTTAGGCAGCCGAATGGTCTGAGTACTTCTAGGTTCGCTTTCCTCTCTGTCCAGGTCTCGTAAGGAATCTGCATTCTTCTCGTGGCTGAGGGAGTGAGATTAGACAGGTTGGTGGCGGTGTTGACAGCTTCTGCCCAGAATGTTTTCGGGAGTTTTGACTGAACCAACAAACACCGGGCTTTGACGAGGATGGTTTGGTTTGCGCGTTCAGCCATTCCGTTGTTTTGTGGGGAGTAAGCAGGCGATACGTGGTGGATGATGCCTTTGGATGCGCAGAATGTTTTGAACTCGTCATTGAGGAATTCCCCCCCTCCGTCAGAGACAAGCATGCGAAGAACACGGCCTGTTTGCTTCTCGGATTCCGTTTTGAACTCTTTGAACCTCGGAAACGCATCAGACTTGTGCTTGAGGAATTTCACAGTACGATGGCCGCTGAATTGATCCATGATTGTCAGGAAATAGAGATAACCGGACTGAGACTGAGTAGGAAAGGGACCAACCAGATCCATGTGTATGGCATCGAGCACTCCTTTCACTTGTTTGAAATGACTGTTGAATGGAAGTGCTTTCAGCTTGCACTCTTTGCAAATGCTGCATTCACCACTCACTGAGCCTGGAATCAGGTGTTGAAGGTACTTGGTGTCAGAATTCTGGTCCTACTCCGCTCTCATTCTTTATTCCTGTTCCTGTTTGGCCATGTGGTCACCTCCTGATTGGCCAAGTGGCCTTGTTTCCTGTCCTGTATGGCCAAGTGGCCTTGTTCCCTGTTCCAGTTCCCAGTTCCCTGTTCCAGTTCCTGTCCCCAGTATGTGCCTGTTCCTGTCCCCTGTCCTGTCCCCTGTCCTGTCCCCTGTCCTGTCCCCTGTCCTGTCCCCTGTCCTGTCCCCTGTCTTCTGTCCCCAGTAACTGTCCCCTGTTTAGTGATTAGTCATGTATAGGCCCCCTTTGGATCTTGCAAGGGGGCTCTCTAGTTGTTCACTTAAAGGCTGCTCCTCTTATATGAAATAAAAATGATCGAGTCTGAGCATCAACTTTTACCTATCCTCCTCGGTCCTATCTCTGGATCCCTCAAGATAGCTACCTCCCTGCATTGCCTGTTTATCTTGAGCTGAAATCTTGACACTTGGCGCTGGGATGACCGAGT
Source organism: Puccinia hordei (assembly GCA_007896445.1). Lineage (NCBI taxonomy): Eukaryota > Fungi > Basidiomycota > Pucciniomycetes > Pucciniales > Pucciniaceae > Puccinia > Puccinia hordei. Next base: position 28,827 of record RDRW01000813.1, on the reverse strand, counting down.
CGGGCATGCCAGTCAGGACTGACTGGACTTGAGAGATAGCAGGATAACGAGGATTAATTTGCATTGGGAAGGAAATGTGTATCTAACAGTTCTAAGAGATTACGTTTGACAGTGCCTTGGAGTTTGAAAACCTTATCTATTTCGACTATCACACTACCATCCTCTGACTTGACGATGTTGAATTCTTTTTCGAACAGACGAGGGATCGAAATGAGGGAACGATTTAATGATGGGACGAGTAACACGTTTTCCAGGACCAATTCTTGTCCAAGATGGTTCACAATGACCGCCTATCCGACAGCCGTAGCTTTAAGGAAATTGCTGTGGCCGCCGGTTGAAATTCGGATGTTTGAGTCACCGGAGGCCTTGAAGAACGCTGGGTCGTTGATCATGTGATGCGTCGCTCCAGTGTCAAGGACTACGGGTTTAGAGAGTGATTCTGTCATAAACATGGACACGTCGGATTCTTGTCCCTCGTCGCCTTCGACAAGCTGAGTGGTGGGAGCGCCGTTGCGTCTGGCGAGGAATTCGTCCTTCAATTTTGGATGAATTTGCCAGCATTGTTCGGAAGTGTGAGTCTTGACATCCTCGTTGTGTTTCCCGTTTTCACAGATCGGGCCTCCTCGCCTGTTCTTCTTCTTCCCCTTTTTGGAGGATTCGTTTAGAAGGGCGGCGGCGGATTCTGAGTTAGGATCCTCGGATGATTTGGAGACAACGGAGGCCTTCGATTTCTTGGCGTTCCTTGATTCTTCGAGATGAACAATCTCCTGGAGCTTGGTGAGTGTGGCGGACGGACTCTCGCAGATAACCTCGTTCATGATGATGTTATCGACTACGTTGTACATGTCTTTGCTGAGTTTTGAGAGAATGGAAAAACTGAGTATGTTGTCAGGAACTCCAAGCTTGCACACGGCTATTTCGGTAAGCATTTTGTGCTTGTCGGCGATGTATGCGGCAAGATCCCCTTTGTACTCGTAGCGCATGAATTTGAGCCACACACGTCCTTTGTTGTTGACGGTGGTCGAGGCGAAACGAGAGATGATGTTAGACCAGATTCCATATGGACTTTCTTCATTGTCCGGCGTGATTATGGATTCGAAGACGGTCTCGGTCATGTAGTTCATCAAGATGTCCACGGTTTCGTTGTGCTTCTTTGCGACAGCATCGGCGGCAGCACCTACAAGGGGCACAGCAGGCTCGAGAACGTATTTGATGAGTCCACGATGCCTGAGATGAGCCTTCATCCTCATTGACCAATGGGGAAAATTTTTCTCATCGAGTCGAGGAATGTTGACCTTGCTGGCGGCGCTCTCGTTGTCTGCCATCTCGATCCTTTAGGTGTTTTCGTCGCTGCGAGACTGTAAATCTAACAAAATCTGAGGCAAAAACTAAAGATTGATTTCATGAGTTGAAGAGAACAAGAAGATAAGAGATCAAACTATAAGGAAAAGAGCAATACCTAAAGGACCGGGATGAGCTAATAAAGAAGAAGACTTTAGAAGGACACGACCACACACACAATAAAACTATCAAACAACAGAGACTGAGGAGAAAAGATCAGTACAATGAACTAGATAGAAAAGAAGAGAAGAGAGTGGACGAGAGGAAATACCAAGGCCCTAGTTGAGTGGCAGCGGGTGATCTCGAGATTGACGACAACGAGGGTTTTGATGAATCTTGTCGGAGTCAATGAGGAGGTTGGAAGCTGGATGGTTCCGCTCGAGATGAGGAATCAGTCGGAGAGGATCAGAGACTGAAAGTTGAGCCCACAGGGAGAGAGCGCGGGAGAGCGCGCCCGGAGGGCGGAGAGAGAGAGAGAGAGAGAGCGCGCACGCAGACGAACAGCAGGGATGAAATTCTGACAGGAGTTCCTCCCGGCTGATGAGGTTATACAACCTTGTTGGCCGGGAGAAACTCCTCCTGGCCGAAGAGGCTATAAAACCTCGTTGGCCAGGAGGAACTCCTCCTGGCCAACAAGGTTGTATAGCCTTGTCGGCTGGGAGGAGTTCCTCCTGGCCAAGGAGGTTGTATAACCTTGTCAGCGAGGAGTAACTCCTCCCGGCTGACAAGGTTATACCCTCCTGGCTGACAAGTTTATACAACCTCCTTGGCCAGGAGGAACTCCTCCAGGCCGACAAGGCTATACAACCTCGTTGGCCGGGAGGAACTCCTCCTGGCTGACAAGGCTGTATCACCTCGTCAGCCAGGAGGAGTTCCTCCCGGCCAACGAGGTTGTATAACCTTGTCAGCCAGGAGGAGTTCCTCCTGGCCGACGAGGTTGTATAACCTTGTCAGCCAGGAGGAGTTCCTCCTGGCCGACGAGGTTTTATAACCTTGTCAGCCAGGAGGAGTTCCTCCTGGCCAACAAGGTTGTATAACCTTGTCAGCCAGGAGGACTTCCTCCTGGCCGACGAGGTTTTATAGCCTTTTCGGCCAGGAGGAACTCCTCCTGGCCGACAAGGTTTTATAACCTCTTCAGCCGGGAGGAGTTCCTCCTGGCTGACGTTGTTATACAGCCTTGTTGGCCAGGAGGAACTCCTCCTGGCCGGCCGAGGAGATTTCCCACACGCCAATTTTTTTGGTGTGTGGGGATCTGCTCACGTAATCAAACTGGTGGACCGGTTCAATTACGTGAGCGTCCCACACGCCAAACAATTTGCGTGTGGGACCCGCAAGCCAAAAAAAAATTGGCGTGCGGGGCCTACAGGCCAACAAAAAATTGGTGTGCGTTTATCAACACCCGTTTTTGTCTGCTATGTTTACAAAACTCTGGATTAATTTCTATAAAGAATCCAGGTACTATCATTGTACTTAACAGGTCATCTGAATAATTAATTATATCATTCTCTCTATAGTGACCAAACTATGCAAAGAGAAAATTCTAATTAATTCCTTATTATTTCTATTTCAACTACAAAATATTCAATGGGAGAAGAATTACAGCTCACCCTATAGGTTTTTCTGTCATGTTTTATTTTTCTGGGTATGTTTATCGGGCGTTGATAAACGCACGCCAACGGCGCACGCCAACGCCAACCCGCACGCCAATTTTTTTTGGCGTGCGGGGCCTACACACCATTTTTTTTGGCGTGTAGGGTCGACACGCCAAAAAGAAGGGCGTGTGAGACCCACACGTCAAAAATGGCATGCGGGTCTCACACGCCCTTTTTTTTTGGCGTGTAGGCCCCGCACGCCAATTTTTTTTGGCGTGCGGGTCCCACACGCCAATTGTTTGGCGTGTGGGAGCGCACGCCAGGCGTGTGGGTCCCCCCTTGCTCACGTAATCGAATGGGAGGGCCTATTCAATTACGTGAGCGAGCCGGCTGACGAGGTTATACAACCTCGTCAGCCGGGAGGACTTCCTCCCGGCACAAGGCTGTATAACTCGTCAGCCGGGAGGACTTCCTCCCGGCTGACGAGGTTATACAACCTGGTCAGCCAGGAGGAAGTCCTCCTGGCCAAAGAGGTTGTATAGCCTTCTCGGCCGGGAGGACTTCCTCCTGGCCATCGAGGTTATACAACCTTGTCGGCCAGGAGGAAGTCCTCCCGGCCAGCAAGGCTATACAACCTCGTCGGCCAGGAGGACTTCCTCCTGGCTGACGAGGTTGTATAACCTCGTCAGCCGGGAGGAAGTCCTCCCGGCCGACGAGGCTATACAACCTCGTCGGCCAGGAGGAAGTCCTCCTGGCCGACGAGGTTGTATAGCCTCGTCGGCCGGGAGGACTTCCTCCTGGCCGACGAGGTTATACAACCTTGTCGGCCAGGAGAAGTCCTCCTGGCCGACAAGGTTGTATAACCTCGTCGGCCAGGAGGAAGTCCTCCCGGCCGACGAGGCTATACAACCTCGTCGGCCAGGAGGACTTCCTCCTGGCTGACAAGGTTGTATAACCTCGTCAGCCGGGAGGAAGTCCTCCCGGCCGACAAGGCTATACAGCCGCGTCGGCCAGGAGGACTTCCTCCTGGCCGACGAGGTTGTATAGCCTTGCCGGCCAGGAGGAAGTCCTCCCGGCTGACGAGGCTGTATAACCTCGTCAGCCGCCCCGCTCACATAATCGGATGGGCCCTCCCATTCAATTACGTGAGCGGGATCTCCCCACACGCCAAACAATTGGCGTGTGGGACCCGCATGCCAATTGTTTGGCGTGCGCTCCCACACGCCAATTCTTTGGCGTGTGGGAGCGCACGCCAAACAATTGGCGTGCGGGGCCCACAGCCAATTTTATTTGGCGTGCGGGGCCGACACACCAAAAAGAATTGGCATGTGGGAACCACACGCCATTTTTGGCGTGCAGGTCTCACACACCAATTTATTTTGGCGTGTAGACCCTACACGCCAATTTTTTTTGGCGTGTAGGCCCCGCATGCCAAAATAAATTGGCGTGCAGGTTGGCGTTGGCGTGCGCGCTTGGCGTGCGTTTATCAACGCCCATGTTTATCAATATAAACTTCTAATAAGCAGCTGCCAAGCACTTAAGCTGATTGGCTAGTGTCAGAGGTGGTAGACTTGCAGAGACAGCTTTTTAAGCAATAGATCAAGGCTAAGGATGGATAATTTCAAAGTAAATTGAGCCTTATTCCAGTAAATAAAGCTGGGTTGGATACACAGGAGAATAACACTACTCTAAAAGTAGGAGGAGAATATTCAGAGTACTTAATAATTTGGTACTTGGGGGGATATGTTGAGGATACAATTCAAGGCCAGGAAATTGCTTCCTTTATATTGTAGAGGTCCATAGCAGGAGGTCTTGGAATGTTTTTATAAATTCTTCTCCAATCTATTACATTTAAAATTCACTATGATGCAATGGGATTTTTTTTTATTGAGAACAGTATTTTCTCTGTGTCCATGACCTCATCATATGTGTTCATAACCAATCACAACAGGGTCTGATTCATGTAGTGTAATACTGGGAAATTACCACACACTTATAAGGTAATTTCATTCTGATTAGCATAACCGGATTATTCTTATATTTATTCAAATAGGAATATATCCTCTCAGCCTTTTTTTTACAATACTCTTAATCCATATCTCCTGTGGATATTGTATGCTGTCATACAATGTGTATGACATGTACAGCTACATTACAAAATTTTGTGCCCCCCTTTTTTTCTCATTCCAACTTTTTTTTTCGTGATTCAATTTCAAGATGGAAAAGCTTGCACCAGAGGACTTGTGCGGTTGTTTGCAACCCTGACACTTATCTTTGTAGGGGTCGTCCGTTGGAATTGGATGACAAAGACCTGTGGTGTGTCAAAGATCTAGTCAACAACAAACCATCTGTCTACGCAGACGAAGTCCAGAGAAGCTTGGCCAAAGAACATCAAGTATCAGTATGTGTTTTGGCCATCTTGAATACCCTTCATAACCGCTTAAACATGTTGAAAAAAACTATGCGGACGGTCCATCCCAAGCAGGAAGCAATCAAGAGGGAAAATTACATCCATCAAGTTGGAGAAGTTCCAAAGAACTGCCTAGTTTTGACTGCTAAGCCTTCCAATTCAATGTGACAATGATTGTAGATCAAATCTGGGGTGTTGATAAATGCAGGCCCCTGGTGCACGCCAACCCCAATTGGTGTGTTTGGCGGGCACACCAAGTTTTGGCCCGCCCATGGCCAATCCTTGGCAGGCCGGACAAGAATCCCAATTGAATTGGTGTGTGTGGCAAACTTGCCAACAGTGTGGCACGCCCATAGGCTATATATATAGCCTATGGGATAGCCATTGGCGTGCCAGCAGGCAGGCCAATGGATGACGTCAGAGATGTCCAACTTGGACATCTCTGGCGTCAAGGTTATACAACCTCATGGCGGGAGGAGTTCCTCCCCAACAATGAGGTTATACAACCTCATTGCCAGGGAGGATTTCCTCCCCTGCCATGAGGCTGTATAACCTCATTGTTGGGGAGGAACTCCTCCCCATCCATGAGTTTGTATAACCTTGACGCCAGAGAGAATTCTAAGTTGGACATCTCTGATGTCATCCAGTGGTGTTCTGGCAGGCACGCCAATGGATATCCCATAGGCTATGGGTATAGTCTATGGGATAGCGGCACCTGTATAAGATTTTGTGTGCGGATGGGCCGCTGGTGAGCACGCCAAGGCGTGGGCAAAACGCTGGCGTGCCTTGAAACACACCAAGGGCCAGTGGCGTGCCCACAAAACCCGCCAAAAAGGGCTGGTGGGGGCGTAAAAACACACCAAAAAGGGTTGGCCTGCACCAGGGTCGTGCGTTTATCAAGCCCCATAAATCTGTACCAATATTATGACTCTTCTCACTTAGACAAGTTGGGTGTATGCCTTGAGGTAGTTCAAAAAAATCAAGGATGGGCTCCTGTTGGCAAACCAACTGCAAGGGTGCCCGGCAAGCAATGCACCCATCAATAACACATTGTCCCAGCTATTTCAAAATCAGGTTTAGTTGCTCACATGGTGCAGGAGGAGTCTATGGACCGTGAAACTTTCCAGTTCTTTCTGGAAAAAATTCTAGTGAGTAGTCTTGGGTTCTGCAAGCTTGTGAGGAGTTTTCTGACCAGTTTAATCTACCAGATCCCCTCAATGAACCCTTTTCCTCAACCCTACAGTTTCCTTGCATTGGCAATGGATAATGCACATATTCATCACAATGGCACCATATCAGACATTTTTGAATCTACTGGCTGCCTCTTGCTCTATTTTCCAGAATATTCAACAGACTTGAACCCCTTTGAAAAGGACTTCAGCTTCTACAAATCCACATTGAAATGACACACAGAGTTACTGACGGGAGGTAAGGGGGACTTTGAGGTCATCAATGGCTTCATTCCACTGGTTTCCACTTCTGAACTGACCCAGAAGCTTTTCCGGGCTTCTGGATATGATGTTGTTGACTGAATATGTTGTACAGGTACACTTGATTACTGATTTATTTAGTAATAATGAATCAAATCAAAATTGTGTATTTTGCTATTTTTTATTAAAGTATCTCCAGTGAGGTTGAGATAATAACTGAGATTGAGATAATAACTCTTAGCCAGTGGTAAGACCTGCATTGAGATCTGTGAGATTACTTTGAGTGGGGCTCTTACAGGTTGGTCATCAAAATATTGGCCAATAATTCTTATTGCATGACAATTATAAAAAGAATATATTGATATGGGCTCTAGCCTCTTACAGGTTGCTCATTAATACATGGGACATCAACTCTTATTGCTTGACATTTATCAGAACTTTTTTCTTGAGATACTAGGGGACCAAAGTTAAAATCATAAAGACAAGTAATGAATTGAATGGGATTCTAGCGGACCAACACAAGCAATGATAAAGCTATACCAATAGCAAAAAACAGTCAGTTAAATTGTAACTTGGCTGTGTTTCTTATTAAGGTAGTGTTTTTATTTCTTAAGGTTGGACATAAGGGCTTGTGAATTGGCCATCTTAAACCCTTCCTTTTCAACATTTTCCGGAGTGATTTTGTACAGCTTGATGTAGTGATTGACGCCTAGCCCGTCCAGTACTTGCTGTATTATAGGGGCGTTGATAGACGCACGCCAACAGCGTACGCCAACGCCAACCCGCACGCCAATTTTTTTTGGCGTGCGGGGCCTACACGCCAATTTTTTTTGGCGTGTAGGGTCTACACGCCAAAAAAAAAGGGCGTGTGAGACCCACACGCCAAAAATGGCGTGTGAGACCCACACGCTGTGGAACTCCTAAAGGATCAGGAAAGAGCTTGAAGGGGAAATAGACAACAAATCCAGTAAGTAGAAGATGTTGAAGCTACAGGTGCTGATGAGGCTGCCCTTCTTGACTAATGCTGAGGGGAAAGGGTTTCACTAAGAAAAAGAAAGAAAAGAGGTGTGGCTATATTTCTACTAATCCTTAGACTGCTGCTACTAATGGGAACTTAGGTTGTTTTAATCAATCTGAGGCAGGGACCTTAGGAGGAGTGAGAAAAGGACTGAGAAAGAGTATGGGGTATGTGTTATGATTGTTATTTGGGTAAAGGTTGATGCAAAATTAAATGTAAAAGGTTTAAAGGTAAATGTAAATGTAAATTGTACTTTGGTAAAAGGGGGGGGTGCATGATTTATCCATAGAACTAAGGGGAGTTCTACTTATACAAAAGGGCACAAGATGGCTGATCCTGGCAGTAAAGAGAAAGGGGAAATGTGTTCAGAGGTATGCAACCAAAAGAGAGTAGTGATAGTGTAAGAAAGATGAGCCAATGTAGCTAGTAACTATGTATATAAGGAATGTAATGTGACTAGTAACCAAAGAGGATTATAAAGGCAGAAGATGTAACTATGTAATATAAATGACTGTGCTGTACAACTTAATACCAAAGAAGATATAAACTAAAGAAAAGTATGTAATATCTGTGTTTTATTTATGTACTGTATATTAATAAATCAATACCTTGTATAATATCCTATGGGGTTGTAGTATTGGTAAAGTTATGTGGTTAAGTGGTAATATTCTAAGAATGCCAATAACTTCTGAACCAAAGGGAAATCAGGGGTACTTTGAGTGAGTGACTAGGGGTAGTTTTGTATGTAGAATCTGATTATGTAATAACAATGAAGTATATGTGAGAGGAAATGTAAGTTGTTGATTTTTGTATGTGAAAAGGTATGGATTACCACAACGCCAAAAATGGCGTGTGGTTCCCACACGCCATTTTTTTTTGGCGTGTGGGCCCCGCACGCAAAATAAAACTGGCTTGTAGGGCCCGCACGCCAAATAAAATTGGCTTGTAGGGGCCGCACACCAATTGTTTGGCATGCGCTCCCACACGCCAATTGTCTGGCGTGTGGGAGCGCACGCCAAACAATTGGCGTGTGGGAGCGCACGCCAAACAATTGGCGTGCGGGTCCCACACGCCAATTGTTTGGCGTGTGGGGGGATATCCCCGCTCACATAATCGAATGGGGGGGCCCATTCGATTACGTGAGCGAGCCCCTCCCGGCTAACGAGGTTATACAGCCTCGTGCTGGGAGGCAGTCCTCCTGGCTGAGGAGGTTGTATAACCTCTTCAGCCGGGAGGAAGTTGTCAGCTTGCTACTAGTTCAGAGACAACCTGACTAGAACAAAAATAAATATAGAATAAAAAATATAGTATTAATCATTTAAAAAAAAGTAATAAATGAATAATAATAAGATAAAGCAACATAAAAAAGTAATATGTAAATAATAAATACATTATTACATAGTAAATTAATAATAAATAAACAAATACAATATTAAGTATAAAACAATGAATATGCTAATAAATAATAACATAAGTGGAAATATTATTTCATAATCTTAAAGAGCGTGTAAAATAACCTAGGGTACTTCAGCCAAAGTACCCCAGATAACTTAAAACTTCTAGTAGTAAAACAACTTGAAAGAATATTACCACTAAAGCGCTGAATTAATTATTATACATTAAAATACAGAATAAAAACCATAAATACATGTACAAAACCACGAAATAAAAATGTATTTAAATAAGAACATAATACAATAAATACATATGACACTAATAATACAAATATATAATACTAGTAATATACTATATTATCTATTTATTTATTTATTTTATTTAAAATACTAAGTACACTAAGGCTGATTCAGAGGGACAAAGACCACGAACCAGAGGAAGGAAATAACATGAGAACCTTCTGAAAATAACAATCGAACAACTGTTCAAAATAAATATATTACATCCTTAGTGGGAAATTATTGATTGACAGATCTCTGCAGTCATGCATTCCCAAAGAGCCTGCATGACAGGTATCAAACAAGAAGCTCTTGAAGCGCCCACAGAACAAACAAATACATGTATTTCACATTGTACACAATACAAAATAATTAAACTCTGACAAATGTGATCAACAGGTACATGTGATATTTAATCAATACATTTTTGACATGTAATTAAAACCTTTGATCAACACATCTAACAAACCTTGTCAGAGGTTCAGAAGCGCCTCAAGATGCCAGCAAAAGAGCTCAGACAGGCTGTACCCATAGTAGACAACCTGTACATATGGAAATTTGATTAAACAACTACATGCATTTGTATTAAATCTTAACCCCTTCCTTTAAATGTTCCCATAGCCAAAATACATCTTGTGTTTCGCCATCAGAGCTCCAGAAAGGCATTTAAGGAGCCCTTGTTCCCCCTGTATTTTGCCTCCCCATGCTTTAATATATATACTACCACCTGTACCCACTTACATAGCTTTTACAATTGTTATTCTGTCTGGTAAGGTCCTAGTATCTGTTCTTTAGCCCCTTCTTACTCCTTTGAAATTGCCCAGTGTCCACCCAGCTCTTCCAACACCCTTTCCAAGCGCTTCCAACTGCCCAATTTCACCCTGGAAGAACCTCAAGTCTGTAAGGTAATTTATTACTAGTAAGTAGACAAACCTTTCTCTTGAGATTCTCCCCCCCATCTTTTATCTGGGATTTGAACCACCCCTGTTTACAGGCCCCAGTGTGTTCAGGTACTTAAATCCTCTGCTTGCAAGATACCTTTGAGGGATTAAACCACCCCTGATTTATCAGGCCCCTCATATTTTTAATTATATTAAATTTATTCAATATAATTAATCATATTTTACCGCTCATACCTCATATCTTTATTGGTATTACCTCTCATAAATCCTCCCAGAGCTTTATATTGCTCTTTATCTTTTATTTTGCACCTTGTGTAGCTAGAAGGATTACTCCTTGGCATCACAGAGGTTGACAATTGGGGGTCTGGCCGGGAAATTTCTGAAATTTATTTCTGAAATAAAAATCCGCATTTTTTTTTTAAAAAAACAAAAAAAAAAAAAAAAAAACTTACACAAAATACATATCTCTATTTTTTATAATCTCTTAAAAAAACCCATAAAAATCCATTCCATAAAACTGACCAAAAATTTCTGTTTTGTTTAAATTTTTGGATTATAAAAATCTTTTATAAAAAAAAAAAGTAACTAAAAATTATCTCATTTTTTTCGAAAATTAAAAATACAAGAAACATCTCTACATATACTAATCATCTGTCTTTTTTTAATCTTTTTATAGTGAAACTACAGGACAACGCCGCTTTAGTTCAATACTATTTACGCTATCTCAAGTTAAGAAGAGAAGAAGAAATCAAACGCTACATCCCTAGCGATTGGGATCTTCTTACCCACTTTCAAAGGCTTTACGCTTTTCATTCTTCCAAATCCTGGTACCATAATGAGCTTTGATCAACTGTTTCCACACAGACCAGGGTTGATTTCCTACAGCTCTGCTTTTAGTAATAAACCAAGATGAGGCCATTCCTTCAAATAAAACAGTAAGTCTGGAAGTGATAACTTCATCATCAGCTTGGTAAGTTCTTACCATGTGATCAATATAATCAATAAAGCTGATATGGTCATACTCTCCTTTACCATCAAATTTGGGCCAATCTTTAAGAGGGGGCATTAATTTATGTATAGCTGTCATATCTGCTCCTTTATACGGTGTATGGACATTCTAGGATTTTTATTTATTGATTGGTTGTGCATAAAGGGATTATTGAATCTGGGTTGATCATTATCCATCAGTTGGGCGTAATTATTATAACTCAGATCCTGTGGTTTCTCAAGATATTCATATGGTTTATTACTTTGAAATCCTCCATCATCAAGATTCAAGTGAGGGGCTTCATCTCTTTCTTGGTTTTTAACAGGTCTTATTTCTTTATCGCCATATTTGTTCCAATTCTCTTGAGCTTGATTATTCATTTCCTTTTGTTCAGGAATGTTTCCTTGTTCTTGTTTAATTGTTTTTAGAGATTCTATACCGGATATTATAGTAGATAATTTAGATATTACATTGTCTTTTAATTTTAAAGATTCTATTTCTAAAGTGAGCTCTGATAATTTAGAATTCATTGTATTTTCTAAGGTATCTAATCTTTTGTTAATGTCCTTACTTAGGTTTGTTATTAATTCTTCAATTTTATCCTCTTTTTTCTCCGGTTTTTTTAAGGAATTAATGATATACTCTGCCATAGATACTTGGGAAGAGTGTAATTCTTCAAGGTAATTAAGAGTATCATTTGTGATTATCTTAGTTTCTTTGACAGTATACAATGTCTCCCTGATAAATCAATAGGTAGAGGGGATTCTAGTTTTCTTATTACTCCTGAAATACTCGAATTTAGACAACTGGTAGTATTTTCTAAACATTCCTCTATTTTGTTTGTTATAATTTTCAGGTTTGCTTCGTTGTTTACATCAATAGTAGTAATGTTATTGTTTAAGGATTCTAACGAGTCAAACAATGAATTAATTACATTAGGACTTAGTCGATGTTCTTGTACAAATTCGCGGCTATGAGGAGAAGATCCGTGGCCTTCTTCCAACGGGCTGGATCGTCGAAGTTGATCGAGGAAGAGCTTCGATTCTTCCCGCCCTCCTTTTTCTTGAATTTGAGGCCGGACAACTTCTTGGGAGGAGCTGGGAAGTGTATCTTCTTTTCCTCCCAAGGGTTCCAACCCTTCACATATGTCTCGATCTCGTCGTTGGAGATCAACTTCTGTAAAGCCTTCTGGCTTTCTTGAGCGGACGTTAATAACGCTCTCAGCTCGGCGGTAGGTCCCTTCCTTAAGGAGGCTTGGCACTGTCTCCAAATGGAGACGTGCTCTTTCACCCGGAGTAGAATTTGCTCCTCCTTCGAGAGCACCTGAATCTCTGGGGTGGAAGGGCGTATCGGGGTAGCCTCCAACAATCCTGGGGGTCTCTCGTCGACCTCCATCGCGGTTTCCGCTCCTGGACTCGGCGGCGGTGAGTCTCGTGGAGCTCGGATTACCCCTGGTATAGAGAGGTCTATCTCTTTGCGGGGAATACTCGTCATGTTCAAGCTCTTGACTCTTTTCTGGAGCTCCTTTGCGGCCTCGAGCTCGTGTCGGACTTGGGAGGAGACCCTGTAAGTCGGGTTTGTTGGACCTAGTGGGTTTTACCATTGTTCTTTTATTAGTTTTTATTATTTTTTTTTATTATTTTGGTATGTTTTTATTTTTTAAATTTTCTCGAACTTACTTTTATCTTGAGGGAGACTAATCCCGTCGTCGACAGATAGAGTACTGTTCTCTTTTTCGAAGGAGGCCACTAATAAAGGAATAAGTTTTTTGTAAGTACTTTTTTTTTTGTTAAGTATTTTTTATGCCTTACTTTTTGTTTGGTATTTTTCTTGAGCGATTCTTTCCTTTTTAGCTTTAAGCTCTCGAAGATAAGCTTGAAGATTAAGTTCCGCGTCGAGATCCTTTTCTTCACGGATGTGCGTGTGGTAAGATACTCATATTAACTTTTCTTCTTGATTACTTTGACCCAACAAAAGAAACCGCTGCTGAATGGTGTTTGAAACAAAGGAAGAGAATAGAATGTGTACACATCAATGTTACTGATGAAGAGGCCAATGACAGACTTCTAAATCAATGTCAAGGAACATTGGAATCTATAATAAGATGTAGACTGCCATCTATGAGAGTAGACTTAACTGAATTCAGTAGTGTACTACATGAAATGGTTATACTCAATGGATTGAACAAAAAATACACAAGAAACAACTTGTCTGAGAGGAGAGAAGTGCAGAAAGAATTTCCCAAACCTAACAATCCAGCAGAAGTACCCAAGAAAATAGTAATACCTGAGTGTTACAACTGTGGTGAAAAAGGACACAAGAAACCTGATTGCCCTAATCCCCGCAGAAAGATAAATGTTGTAGAAGTAGAATCTAAATCAGACAGTGAAGAAGAGACCCATTCTCATTTTGAGATAGTTACTAGTGAACCATTTGAAGAGGAAACAGCTAGGATAGCAGTGATTCAAGCTGATATTGGAGATGAATTGTCTATTAACTCTATTCATGGAGATTCTAATTTACCGCAAAAATGGGATAAATCACTTAAAGTAGGACATGTATCTGATGCAAAACTCCTTACTAACAAACCTGAGGCAGGAATGAGCTATACTATGGGAAAGACCAGTTATACCACTGTTATAGTTGATGATAAGGAGATGAAAGTACTACTAGACGTAGGAGCCTTTTGCTCTTGTACCAGTAGTATTTTTCTGGAAGAAAACTATCCAGACTGGGAAAAACACCTGATGCCAATGCCAAAGGCCAAGTTTAGTAGTTGTAACTCTAATATGAAACCTGTAGGAGTCATAGCCATACCTCTTATTTTTCCACATTCTAAAGGATCCCTCAGATTATTGGTAGAATTTGTGGTACTACAAGATGCTGTTTGTGATTATTTGATTCTAGGGAATGATACATTCTGCATGTATGGCATAGATATATTCCAAAGCAAAGACAGATTCTATACTATTGGAGGAGAATGGAAAAGAAAATTCCAAATTTGTAATATCAATATTAAAATATCTGATGTTACAACCAAACCTGAGGTCCCAAAAGAATTACTATCTTTCCAACAGGAATATCTGTCCCAAGCTGCAGTAAGTGAAATACTGAATGAAGATCAGAAAATAGATGTTCTGAAAACCTGTTTTAAACACAAAGAGGCCTTCTGTACCATAGAAGAACCCATTGGTAATATCAAAGGACATGATATGAAGTTGGAACTTACAGTTAACAAGCCGTACCCACCTCAGTTAAGAAGACCCCCTTATCCCTCTAGTCCTAAATCAAGAGAAGCTCTAGAAATTCACATAAAAGAATTACAAGAACTGAAAGTGTTGAGAAAAGTAGGACATAATGAACAGGTAGAAGTAACTACACCTGTTATAATTGCATGGCATAATGAGAAATCAAGAATGGTAGGAGATTTCCGTGCCTTGAATAATTATACTAGACCAGATTATTATCCCATACCAAGAATAGATCATTCTCTGCATAATTTATCTAAAGCCAAGTACATTACAACCATGGATGTACTGAAGGGATTCCATCAAATACCAATAGAACCAGATAGCAGGAAATTCCTCAGAATCATATGCCATTTGGGAATCTTTGAGTATTTAAGAATGCCTTTTGGGATAAAGAATGCTCCATCCCACTTCCAGAGGATGATGGACTCAATTTTTGGATCCTTTATCAGACAGAATTGGATGATGGTATATATAGATGACATAATTATTTATTCTGATGATTGGGAAACTCATTTAGAGAAAATCAATATAGTACTTCATACTGCTATAGAAGCTGGTTTGAAAATGTCAATTAAAAATGCAACTTTGGATATGGAGAACTCAAAGCACTAGGAAGAGTTGTATCAGGACTGTCTCTAGCAATAGATCAAAACAAAGTAGCTGCAGTTTTAATGAAATCTATGCCCCAAAATAGAACTGAAATAATGTCATTCTTAGGTTTCTGTAGTTACTACCGCCAACATGTTCCAAATTTTGCCAATATCAGTAAAGATTTATATGCTCTCTGCAACCATGACACCATATTTGAGATGACCTATGACAGAGTACAAAGTTATGAGGAATTAAAAAGACTCCTTACAACTGCCCCAGTACTGGCACAACCTGATTATGACAAACCATTTCTATTATATATTGATGCGTGTCTGGATGGGTTAGGAGCAGCATTACATCAAGAATTTATAATTGAGGATAAACCCACGGAGAAACCTATTCTCTTTATATCCAGGCAAATCAAAAGTACGGAGAAAAAGTATGGTGCTAGCCAAATGGAGTGCTTAGCTCTTGTTTGGGCATTAGAAAAGTTACACTATTACTTAGAGGGTACCAATTTTGTGGTTGTAACAGATTGCACAGCTGTAAGAACTCTGATGAACATGAAAACTCCAAACAGACATATGCTTAGGTGGCAAATTGCAATACAACAATATAGAGGACATATGACTATTATTCATAAAGCAGGAGCCAAACACAAAAATGCTGACGGATTGAGTAGATGGGCTTTACCAAATAACCCAGATAACCCAGCATATGACCCTGAAGATGAAGACATATTTCCTATACTAGGAATACATTTATGTGATTTAGATAAAGCTTTCTATGAATTGGTACAAAAGAGTTATGATAACAACAGTGAGCTTTTAAAATTAGTAGAGATACTAAGGAATGAGAACAGTTCACCTGAATTAATAGCTAGCTTACCAGAGGAATTATCCAAGCAGTATAAACTAGGAAAGTTCACTTTACTAGATGGGTTGCTATACTTTAGAAATAGACACTCTAGTGTACTTGTTTTAAGTGACCCATCCCAGATTAATGACATCTTGAAAGAATGCCATGATAATATCAACTCTGGGCACTTTTCTGAAGAAAGAACTGTAGAAAGAATCAAGTATACTGCTTGGTGGATTAACTGGAAAGAAGAAGTCCATAAATATATCCAATCTTGTGATACGTGCCAGAAAGGAAATAAACAGACAGGAAAAAGATTTGGACTTCTTCAAAAAACAGCTGAACCTACCAATAAATGGGAGATAATTAATATGGATTTTGTGACTGGCCTACCCCCAGGAGGTTCTTTTTCCTATAACTCAGTATTAGTAGTAGTAGATAGATTCTCAAAAAGGGCTAGATTCATACCTAATCATAAAGATGATACTGCCATGGAAGTAGCTCTGCTATTTTGGAACAGAATTATGGCTGATGTTGGGATACCTAAAATTATCATCAGTGATAGAGACCCCAAATTTACGTCTGAATTCTGGAGAAACTTACATGATATGCTTGGTACGAAACTAGCATTTTCCACTGCATATCACCCCCAAACTGATGGTTTAGCTGAAAGGATGATACAAACTCTGGAAGATATGTTACGCAGATTTTGCTGATTTGGAGTTGAATTTAAGAACCATGATGGATATACTCATGACTGGGTTAGCTTATTACCTGCTCTGGAAATTGCATACAACAGTAGTAAACATTCTTCTACAAAAGAAGCTCCCTATGTTCTGGAAAGAGGATGGATACCACGTATGCCTAAAGATACTCTAAATGATAAATTGCCACATATACATCCTACTGCACTAGACTTTAAAAAGATGTTAGATTCTACGCATCAGCATGCTAAAAGATGTGTAGAAGAAGTGGTAGAATATAATAAAAACAGGTGGGACATGTTGAGTTGCCTGTTAGTCTGCTACCATGATGTATCACCAGCTGAACCATGAGCACTACCAACCAACACCCTGGCAGTCACAAGCGTCTGTAGCCTAGTTGGTAAAGGCAGCACTCTAGCATGTGTCTCAGCTTAGCTGAGGTCGTGAGTTCGAATCTCACCAGACACATCTCCATTTTACAGTCTCTACAGGACAAAAGTCATAAAGAACCTGAATTTCAGATAGGAGATAAAGTTCTGTTATCTACAATTAACTTCAACAATTTAGGAGGAAGTAGAAAGCTCAAACCACCATTCATAGGTCCATTCACAGTTAAACAACTACATGGAAAAAATGCGGTGGAAGTGATATTAACTGAAGAATTGTCAAGAAAACACCCTGTTTTTCCTGTAAGTTTGATTAAACCATATTCTACCAGAGAAGAAGAAGAGCCAATGACTCCACAGCAGATCCCATTAATGGATACACCTCCTTCTGATCAACTGAAAGTACATAAAATCTTGAAAGATAAGAAAGAAAGGATACAACGAAAAGACACAAGACTGTATCTAATCAGGTATAAAAATCAATCAGCAGATAAAGATGAATGGTTACCAGAAAATAATATCCCTGATGGTTCACCTCAGAAACTACAGAGCATCCAAAAGATCATTATGAATGTCTTTTGTAGTTGTACGTGAGAAAAACCTGTGATTTTTTTTCAGAGAGACTTATCTTGAAGGTAGGGAATGTCAGCTTGCTACTAGTTCAGAGACAACCTGACTAGAACAAAAATAAATATAGAATAAAAAATATAGTATTAATCATTTAAAAAAAGTAATAAATGAATAATAATAAGATAAAGCAACATAAAAAAGTAATATGTAAATAATAAATACATTATTACATAGTAAATTAATAATAAATAAACAAATACAATATTAAGTATAAAACAATGAATATGCTAATAAATAATAACATAAGTGGAAATATTATTTCATAATCTTAAAGAGCGTGTAAAATAACCTAGGGTACTTCAGCCAAAGTACCCCAGATAACTTAAAACTTCTAGTAGTAAAACAACTTGAAAGAATATTACCACTAAAGCGCTGAATTAATTATTATACATTAAAATACAGAATAAAAACCATAAATACATGTACAAAACCACGAAATAAAATGTATTTAAATAAGAACATAATAAAATAAATACATATGACACTAATAATACAAATATATAATACTAGTAATATACTATATTATCTATTTATTTATTTATTTTATTTAAAATACTAAGTACACTAAGGCTGATTCAGAGGGACAAAGACCACGAACCAGAGGAAGGAAATAACATGAGAACCTTCTGAAAATAACAATCGAACAACTGTTCAAAATAAATATATTACATCCTTAGTGGGAAATTATTGATTGACAGATCTCTGCAGTCATGCATTCCCAAAGAGCCTGCATGACAGGTATCAAACAAGAAGCTCTTGAAGCGCCCACAGAACAAACAAATACATGTATTTCACATTGTACACAATACAAAATAATTAAACTCTGACAAATGTGATCAACAGGTACATGTGATATTTAATCAATACATTTTTGACATGTAATTAAAACCTTTGATCAACACATCTAACAAACCTTGTCAGAGGTTCAGAAGCGCCTCAAGATGCCAGCAAAAGAGCTCAGACAGGCTGTACCCATAGTAGACAACCTGTACATATGGAAATTTGATTAAACAACTACATGCATTTGTATTAAATCTTAACCCCTTCCTTTAAATGTTCCCATAGCCAAAAATACATCTTGTGTTTCGCCATCAGAGCTCCAGAAAGGCATTTAAGGAGCCCTTGTTCCCCCTGTATTTTGCCTCCCCATGCTTTAATATATATACTACCACCTGTACCCACTTACATAGCTTTTACAATTGTTATTCTGTCTGGTAAGGTCCTAGTATCTGTTCTTTAGCCCCTTCTTACTCCTTTGAAATTGCCCAGTGTCCACCCAGCTCTTCCAACACCCTTTCCAAGCGCTTCCAACTGCCCAATTTCACCCTGGAAGAACCTCAAGTCTGTAAGGTAATTTATTACTAGTAAGTAGACAAACCTTTCTCTTGAGATTCTCCCCCCATCTTTTATCTGGGATTTAAACCACCCCTGTTTACAGGCCCCAGTGTGTTCAGGTACTTAAATCCTCTGCTTGCAAGATACCTTTGAGGGATTAAACCACCCCTGATTTATCAGGCCCCTCATATTTTTAATTATATTAAATTTATTTAATATAATTAATCATATTTTACCGCTCATACCTCATATCTTTATTGGTGTTACCTCTCATAAATCCTCCCAGAGGTTTATATTGCTCTTTATCTTTTATTTTGCACCTTGTGTAGCTAGAAGGATTACTCCTTGGCATCACAGAGGCTGACAGAAGTCCTCCCGGCCGACGAAGCTATACAACCTCGTCGGCCAGGAGGACTTCCTCCTGGCCGACCAGGTTGTATAGCTTCGTTGGCCGGGAGGACTTCCTCCCGGCTGAAGAGGTTATACAACCTCCTCAGCCAGGAGGACTGCCTCCCAGCACGAGGCTGTATAACCTTGTTAGCCGGGAGCGGCTCGCTCACGTAATCGAATGGGCCCCCCCATTCGATTATGTGAGCGGGGATATCCCCCCACACGCCAAACAATTGGCGTGTGGGACCCGCACGCCAATTGTAGCCCCTCCCGGCTAACAAGGTTATACAGCCTCGTGCTGGGAGGCAGTTCTCCTGGCTGAGGAGGTTGTATAACCTCTTCAGCCGGGAGGAAGTCCTCCCGGCCGACGAAGCTATACAACCTCGTCGGCCAGGAGGACTTCCTCCTGGCCGACCAGGTTGTATAGCCTCGTTGGCCGGGAGGACTTCCTCCTGGCCGACGAGGTTGTATAACCTCGTCAGCCGGGAGGAAGTCCTCCTGGCTGACAAGGCTATACAACCTCGTCGGCCAGGAGGACTTCCTCCTGGCTGACGAGGTTGTATAACCTCGTTAGCCGGGAGGAAGTCCTCCCGGCTGACGAGGTCATACAACCTCGTCAGCCAGGAGGACTTCCTCCTGGCCAACGCGGTTGTATAGCCTCGCCGGCCAGGAGGACTTCCTCCTGGCCGACGAGGTTGTATAACCTTGTTGGCCAGGAGGAAGTCCTCCCGGCCGACGAGGCTATACAACCTTGTCGGCCAGGAGGACTTCCTCCTGGCTGACGAGGTTGTATAACCTCGTCAGCCGGGAGGAAGTCCTCCCGGCTGACAAGGTTATACAGCCTTGTGCCAGGAGGAAGTCCTCCCGGCTGACAAGGTTGTATAGCCTCGTCAGCCGGGAGGCTCGCTCACGTAATCAAATGGGCCCTCCCATTTGATTATGTGAGCGAGGGAGGCCCCGCACGCCAATTTTTTTTGGCGTGCGGGGCCTACACGCCAAAAAAAAAGGGTGTGTGAGACCCGCATGCCATTTTTGGCGTGTGGGTCTCACACAGCCTTTTTTTTTGGCGTGTAGACCCTACACGCCAAAAAAAAATTGTGTGTAGGCCCCGCACGCCAAAAAAAATTGGTGTGCGGGTTGGCGTTGGTGTGCATTTATCAACGCCCGTATTATAGGGCAGGTTGGATTCATGTGAGCAAAACATAGGTAATTGCCTAAGCTCTCCTGGCCATCCACGGGTGCAGGTGAAGAAGGGGGCTGAGTATGGTGATGGGGAATGGTCATTGGTGCTAAACCAAGTTGAATTGATCCAATTGGTCCAGATTGGAAAGAGGTTGATGAGGGCATTGAAGGATGTCCTGAGTAGGCCATCATCTGACCAAGGGTGGGGTTCCAGGCAAGATAGTACTTATGGGAGGTTTGATGTGGTATGCCCACTGGTACGACAGGAACAGGAGTTGGACCAGGATAATTTTGTTTCCCAGTTAAATCATGGGACTTTTGGTGGATTGTAGATATCAATGGAGGAGTTGTTTTTAATCAATGGCAGGCCCACTGATCAACATCAGATTGCCATCAAGTGGGAAATGAATACATAAGATTATCACACTTACATGAATGGCTTTGGCCCAAACCATCAGGCAATCAACATTTAGAACCATGTACTGTTTTGGATCCTTTGGTTTGACATAAACATTGACCTTGTGGAATCCTGTGAGTTTTCCGTTGGGGGGGGTAAGTGGCCTTAATCAGAGCTATAACATCAAACATATTTGACAAATCCAAAGCTCCAGCCAAGGGCTCCCAACTTTTGGGCCCTTTGTCAATTTGTTTTTTCTTCTTTGCCTGAGGTGCCTCCAACTTCTCTTTTGCTGCCTCTTTCTAATGAGAAATGTGGATCAGAAATTGTACTCATTTAAAATGAACAGCGTAATGTGTACTAACCTCAGCAACTGTCTTGGGTTTGATCTCCTTGATTGATATGATGAATTTTTAGGCCGTGGGGTTAGCTGATTCCTTGATGAACTTGGAAAACTATCCTCCGGTGTTAATGTTTGCCTGATTAGCCGCCTGGAAAGTACTACCATGTGGAATGGTTGCATTCCATACCACTGGCCTTTCTTTGTCTTGAATTTCCGCATGATTGGCAAACACCACCGTATCAAGATGATGAATGGCACTGTAAGCTGCTTGTTTGAATTCCAAGAGGTTATCACAACTGAGGTCCCAGAAGAAAAAAATGTTGCCACCGGATGACTTGATGTGGTTGTATCTGATCTTCTGAGTGCTGAGGGGATCTTTTGCTTGTGTGAACCACAAGCAGTGGGGATCTCTTCATCTTCAAATATGTAGAAGGTATAGTTCAGTAATACTTGTGTCTTGCCGGTATCATTGATGATTTGTTGCTCAATTTTCTTGTTCTTCTTTTTGGATGGGTTGGGCTGGGTAGGAGTTGCAGTTGCGGTGAATAAAGGCACAGAGGTTCTAGTAGAGTTGACGTCCAAGGGGCTGGCACACAGAGAAGGTGGATTGGATGAAACACAGTTGGCAAGATTATACACTGGCACTGTGGTGGTGGAAACAGTTGAGCTGGGAGGAACACTTTTGAATGGGGGAGTCTTCTTCTTTGGCATTTTGTGTGTATTTGCCAAACACTGTCAAAATTAGGCTTTCAGACACGGGTGATGAGATTTGATGAGAGGGGTTTGAAAGAGGAGCTGAACCTTAAAGAGGGTAATTTTAAGTTCAATGTTGATTATGCTCTGACTTGATGAAGTTTATTTCATGTGAGAAAGGGAGACTTTAAGGTGAACAACTAGAGAGCCCCCTTGCAAGATCCAAAGGGGGCCTGAACAAATTAAAACCTTGACAAAACAAAAAGGAGATGGAAAACAACTAGGGGACAGGGGACAGGGGACAGGGGACAGGAGACAGGATGTGAGTGCACAGAGAGACAGACTAAGAGCATCTCCAATCGTCTCGATAAGTCGGCTCGATAAGCCAACTTTATTGAGACGAGCCCCAGTTGTGCGCTCGATAGCGCTCCATAACTGTTGATTTGATAACTTTCTTGATAGAGGTCCATAACTTTATGGACCTCTATCGAGCTCAATAAGCTAACTCGTGAATATCTTTCACAAGTTACCAACCCCCCCTCCCAGTCCCTGACTTCATTCTCACCCCCCAATTCCCTCCCCCCACCCCGAAAAAAAAAATACACAATAAAAAAAAAAAAAAAAAAACACAATCAACAAAAAAATCAAGTCGAAGAAAACCAACCACAACGAATTCGATGTAAGTTTTTTTTTATCACTCTTTTTTTTTTGTTTCTTTTTTTCCAGTCAAACGAAGCTAATATTTTCCCCCTCCACCCCTCCCCACCCAAAAAAACATAAAAAAAACATAAAAAAACATTAAAAAAATATAAAAAATAAATAAAATAAAAAATAAATAAATAAATAAAATAGGAATTGAGATGGTGGATAACTCGCCGGACGATGAAAAAAAAAAGAAATGCGCACCAAACTGGCTTGGCTCAGAGGAAGAGCAACTGGCAATCTCGTGGCTCCGCATCAGTGAGCAACCGGAGTTTGCGGCGAATCAAACGGGCGAGTGTTTCTTCCAACGGGTCGAGGCCGACTTCAATTCGCATTCGATGGTCCACCATAGGGATTATGACCAGATTTGAACTCGGTAAGTACCTCCTTCTTTCTTACTCATCCTGTTTGTTATCAAACAGGATGTTAACTTTTTTTTCATTCAGGTGGGCCGGTCTCAACACGGCAACGCTGAAGTTCAGCGCGCTGTACTACTCAATCAAACGAAACCCACCGAGTGGGTCGAGTCCAGCCGACTGGATGAAGACGGCGTTGCAGCTCTACCTAGAGCAAAACAAGGCCGCCTTCAAGTCGATCTCCGCTTGGGAGAAGCTGTGATTTGCCCCCAAATGGCACATGGACACCAAGGAGGACCCGATCATCAATACAATCGAGCCGGCCGACTGTGGCGATCCATCGGACGCAAACCACGGCTCCACGGTCTCGGAATCCTCTCCTACAAAGTCGATACGGTCTCCTACGAAGTCGATGCGACCTATCCGGGCGAAAGCTGCCAAGAAGCGCCGCCTGAGTCGGTTTTCTGAGGACAATGACAACAAATCTGAGCAGCTCACCAAGTACAATACCATATCCAAAAGGCGATTGGCGGCGGCTACTCAAGGGAATTTTTTATGCAAAGACAGGAATGTGATTGCGAGGCACCATCTGGACTTGGAGAGGAAGAAAACAGAGATAGAGGAGAAGAAACTCGAGGTGGATAGAGATAAGGTGGCCAGCAACATTCAGATGAATGACCTCAAGCTCTTGCTGGCCTCTGAGAAGGATTGTGGTGACAATGAGGAGGATTTAAAGGTATTGAGAATCATGAAGAAAAAAATGAAAGACAAATGGCTAGGTAATAATTCCCCTTAAATTTTCTTTATAAATGGTAATCCCCTTAAATTTTCTTTATAAATGGTAATCATTTTAGTAGAAAAATAAAATGAGTATAACAAATGAAACAAGTGAGTGTAAAAAAAAGTGAGCATAAAAAAAGGAAACAAGTGAGTGGAACAACTTAGTAGAAAAAAGATTGAGCATAAAAAATAAGGAAACAAGTGAGTGGAACAACTTAGTAGAAAAAAGATTGAGCATAAAAAAAGGAAACAAGTGAGTGAACAACTTAGTAGAAAAAAGATTGAGCATAAAAAATAAGGAAACAAGTGAGTGGAACGACTTAGTAGAAAAAAAAATTGAGCATAAAAAAAAGGAAACAAGTCAGTAGAAGAAACAACTTAGTAGAAAAAAAAGTGAGCATAAGAAAAAGAAACAAGTGAGTAGAAGAAATATACTTCTTCTGTAAGGATAAAAATCATCATCAACAATATGAGTAGAAAAAATGAATTTCTCCAGAAGGACAAAGATGATAATGAACAGGACAAAACTTATACTCAAGGACCTTCTTCAGTGAGTATGGTCACCCATCATGCCCCTTTGTAGCCAGTTGTGGATCCTCAGGTCCTCTCTTAATCTGGAATGGGTTGCAGAGTTGTGAAGGTCTTGGTTTCTTTGGAGGAATGCCATTGTGGAATGTTCTAAAGAGGGGTCTCTGTGATTTGATATAACTTGAGCAGATATAGAAGGATTGCCAATAAATTGATCATGTTCTGATCTGGATTCAACAATCGTGTGTGTGTAAAATATCACAACATGTCATGATTCTCTTGACATCTTCTATATCCCATAAACGGCATGGCTGGTTTATAAATCCCCATCTTGCTTGTAAAACCCCAAAAGCTCTCTCTATGTCTTTCCTAGCAGCCTCTTGAAGTTTAGCATAATGCCGGCTGGCATCATCTTGTGGGTTTGATATAGTCTTAACCAGAGTTGACCAAGGAGGATATATTCCATCAGCCAAGTAGTATGGATGTTTATACTGGTTGCCGTTGACTTGAAACAAAACATGATCCTCTGTTCCAGATAGTAGTGCATCAAATAGGTGGCTATGGTGAAGGACATTGATGTCATTGAGAGCTCCAGGTGTACCAAAGAAACAGTGCCAGATCCGAAGGTTTTGGCTTGCAACAGCCTCTAATATCATAGTGGTAGTTCTCTCCTTTCCTGTAAACTGACCGGCCCAACCTTGAGGACAATTCTTCCACTCCCAGTGCATCCCATCAATTGATCCTAGGCAGCCAGGGAAACCACGGTCCTCATATTCACGCAATATTTGATGCTTTTCTGCAGTGTTTGGTGGTCTCAAGTATTCATGCTGGTATAATGTGATGATGTCTTGCACAAATTTCCTCAGAGTTTCAATAGCAGTAGTCTCTCCAATCCGAACATATTCATCTGTAATGTCTGCAGACATCCCATATGCCAGCTGGCGCAACGCACAAGTTATCTTCTGATGGGGTGACAATCCAACTTGACCACAGCAGTCCTGTTGAAGAAGAGTAGCATCAGAAACATGCACCAGCAGATAAATTTTTGTGACCAAAAAAAAAACTCACTTTCTTTAAAAGCCAATACCTATCATGGTTCTGCAAAATCAGAGCAGATCCTATTGAATAGGCTACGACTCATTCGAAATCTCCTCTCAAAGGTTCTCTGGTCATACACAGGATTCATGGAAAAGTAATCCTTTAAAAGTCTTGCATGGCCTTCCACTCTATTTTGGTCAATGTTTGTGCATTGTCGGGAATATCCTGCATGTGAAGATGATGAGCCATGTGAATATAAATTATTGAAGATAACATCTTCTTCCTCCATTTCCAAAATCTCTTCCAAGTGGTCCATAGACATATCTTCAAAGTGGTCCATAGCAAGTGTAGTGTAGGAAACTAAGAGTGTTGAACTAAAGTAGCTAGGTGAGTGGGGTGAGTGAGGTGGTGTAGTGTAGGAAACGCTGAGTGTGGAACCAAAGTAAGAGTGTAGAACTAAAGTAGCTAGGTGAGTGAGGTGAGTGAGGTGTAGTGTAGGAAACTCTGAGGGTGGAACTAAAGTGGGTGAGTGGGGTGAGTGAAAAACAATGGCCAGAAATTGATTATTTAAATACCCAGAAAGGGGATAAAACCATCCCTTTCAGACAGGGGGTGTATCAATGAAACACTGACTATTCCCTGTAAAACAGGGGTGTATCAATGAAACACTGCATTGCTAAACCCCCTGTTTTACAGGGGGATACACCCCTGTCTGACAGGGATAGTTTTCAAACATCCACCCCCTGTTTTTGAATTTTTTATCATGTATTTTGTATTTTGTATTTTTTTTATTGTTTATTTTTTATTTTTGTTTTTGTTTTTCCACCCCCTGTTTTTGAATTTTTATCATGTATTTTGTATTTTGTATTTTTTTTATTGTTTATTTTTTTTTTTTTTTTGTTTTTCCACCCCCTGTTTTTGAATTTTTTATCATGTATTTTGTATTTTGTATTTTTTTATTGTTTATTTTTTTATTTTTGTTGTTGTTTTCCACCCCCGTTTTTGAATTTTTTATCATGTATTTTGTATTTTTTTTATTGTTTATTTTATTTTTGTTTTGTTTTTCCCCCCTGTTTTTGAATTTTTTATCATGTATTTTGTATTTTTTTTTATTGTTATTTTTTATTTTGTTTTTGTTTTTCCCCTCTGTTTTTGAATTTTTTATCATGTATTTTGTTTTTTTTTATTGTTTATTTTTTATTTTTGTTTTTGTTTTCCACCCCCTGTTTTGAATTTTTTATCATGTATTTGTATTTTGTATTTTTTTTATTGTTTATTTTTTTTTTGTTTTTGTTTGTTTTCCCCCCCCTGTTTTTGAATTTTTTATCATGTATTTTTTGTTTTTTTTTTTTATTGTTTATTTTTATTTTTGTTGTTGTTTTTCCACCCCCTGTTTTTGAATTTTTTTCATGTATTTTGTATTTTTTTATTGTTTATTTTTTATTTTGTTTTTGTTTTTCCCCCCTGTTTTTGACTTTTTTATCATGTATTTTGTATTTTTTTTTTTATTGTTTATTTTTTATTTTGTTTTTGTTTTTCCACCCTCTGTTTTTGAATTTTTTTATCATGTATTTGTTTTTTTTTATTGTTTATTTTTATTTTTTGTTTTTGTTTTTCCACCCCCTGTTTTTGAATTTTTTATCATGTATTTTGTATTTTGTATTTTTTTATTGTTTTTTTTATTTTTGTTTTTGTTTTTCCACCCCTGTTTTTGAATTTTTATCATGTATGTTGTATTTTGTATTTTTTTTATTGTTTATTTTTTATTTTTGTTTTTGTTTTTTCCACCCTGTTTGAATTTTTTATCATGTATTTTGTATTTCTTTTTATTGTTTATTTTTTTATTTTATTTTTGTTTTTCCACCCCCTGTTTTTGAATTTTTTATCATGTATTTTGTATTTTTTTTTATTGTTTATTTTTTATTTTTGTTTTTGTTTTTCCACCCTGTTGTTTTGAATTTTTTCTCATGTATTTTGATTTTTTTTATTGTTTATTTTTTATTTTTATTTTGTTTTTCCACCTGTTTTTGAATTTTTTATCATGTATTTGTATTTGTATTTTTTTTATTGTTTATTTTTTTTATTTTTGTTTTTTTTTTCCACCCTGTTTTTGAATTTTTTATCATGTATTTTGTATTTTTTTTTATTGTTCATTATTTTTATTTTGTTTGTGTTTTTCCACCCCCTGTTTTTGAATTTTTTATCATGTATTTTGGTTTTTGTATTTTTTTATTGTTTATTTCTTTTTTTTTTTTTTTGTTGTGTTTTCCACCCCCTGTTTTTGAATGTTTATCATGTATTTTGTATTTTTTTTTATTGTTTATTTTTTATTTTTGTTTTTTGTTTTTCCACCCCTGTTTTGAATTTTTATCATGTATTTTGTATTTTTTTTTTATTGTTTATTTTTTTTTTGTTTTTGTTTTTTCCACCCCCTGTTTTTGAATTTTTATCATGTTTTTGTTGTTTTTTTTTATTAGGGGGTATCAAATATGACTAAATCCACCATTATCTAATCAACTGCTTTTGAAAATCCACCATTTTTAAAACCATTGATACCCACATAAAATTGGTCAGAATTTCCAAAATCCAAATTTTGTTGAATATTTTAATTCACTGGTTTAATGGTGGATTTGGTCATATTGATACCCCCTATTAGGGGGTATCAAATATGACCAAATCCACAATTAAAACAGTGAATTAGGTTTTTGAAACAAAATTTCATTTTGAGAATTCTGAGCCATTTTATGCAGATTCCCATGGTTTTTTAAAAATGGTGGATTTTCAAAACCAGTTGATTAGATAATGGTGGATTTGTCATATTTGATACCCCCTATTGTTTATGTTTTATTTTTGTTTTTGTTTTTTTCCACCCCTGTTTTTGAATTTTTTATCATGTATTTTGTATTTGTATTTTTTTTTATTGTTTATTTTTATTTTTTTGTTTTTGTTTTTCCACCCCCTTTTTTGAATTTTTTATCATGTTTTTGTATTTTTTTTTATTGTTTTTTTTTTATTTTTGTTTTCGTTTTTCCACCCCCTTTTTTTGAATTTTTTATATTATTTTGTATTTTGTATTTTTTATTGTTTATTTTTATTTTTTTGTTTTTGTTTTTCCACCCCCTGTTTTTCATTTTTTATGATGCATTTTGTATTTTTTATTGTTTATTTTTTATTTTTGTTTTTGTTTTTTCCACCCCCTGTTTTTTGTATTTTTTCATGTCTTTTTTTATATTTTTTTATTGTATTTTTTTTATTTTGGTTTGTTTTCGCACCCCCTGTTTTTGTTTTTTTTTTTATGTATTTTGATTT